>CAUYLG010012522.1:0-38515 GCA_963573385.1 Cacajao melanocephalus | reverse complement strand
GGCGGGGTGGGGCGGGGCGGGGCGGGGGCGGGGGCGGGGGCGGGGAGGGGCGGGGTAGGGCCGGCCCCGCCCACCGGCGCTTTCCTCTTTTTTTTTCACTTTAAAGCCGTCTGTGGCTTTTTCTCCTCCGCACAGAAGTCGCGCTCGGGCAGCCCGCGCGCTCGCAGCAGGAACCAGGCTCCAGGCGCCGGCGCCGGGGCCGCGGGGAGGAGGAGGCGACTTCGCTCCCTGCGGCGGGCGCGGCCCGGGCGCCCAAGCCTCCTCGGCCTCGGAGCGCAGCGGCGGCGGCGGTCTCCCGGGCGCGGTAGGCGGCGCGGGCCACCTGGGACCCCGGTGCGTGGGCGGGGGAGGCCGGGCGGGGGCGGACGCGGGGATCGCGGCGCCAGGGGACCGAGTGGGTGGCGCAGGGCAGGGCGCGGGGAGCGGGTGGGGTCCGGGATGGGGACTCGGGGCGCGGCCCCTCCCGCGGTGCCTCCGGGCGCGCCTCCCTCGCCGCGGCTCCTGGGAGAGGGGCCCGGCCTGCCCCGCGCTGCCGCCGCTGCAGGAGGCGGGGTCCCGGGGCGAGGCGCGGCGGGGGATCTTGGGGCGCGGGGACGGTCGCGCCGAGTTACGGTCCCGAGGAGGGGCCGGGAAGCTCCGGGGCCACCGATCCATCTCCCTGAGCCCGGGGGCCGCGGGACGCCGCTCGACTGAGTTAGTTTCGCTTTTCCCGCCAGTCCCGGTTGGGATCGGCGGCGCGGCCCAGTCGCCCCTCAGAGCTCCCCCCACCCTCCCGCAGCGCCTCCTCCAGGGAGCCCTCCGGGGACCCCCGAGCGCCGCCCTCCCCGCCGCCCCGGAGCCGCCGCGGCTTCTGCCAGCAGCGGAGGGAGAGCCGGAGGGTTGTCAGGAAATCGATTAAATCAGAAAAACAAGGGCGGCCTGGGCCCGCGGGCGGAACCGCGGATGGGTCGCCGTCCTGGGCGTGTGCGGGGCTCGCGGGAGTCCAGGTTCCGGTGAGGACGGGACGGGACGGCCCCGAGGGCAGGGTGCGGGTCTGCAGGAAGAGCGGATGTCTGTGAGCGCCTCTGCGTGTGTGTTTGTGCGTGTCTTTGTGAATGTGTATCTGCGTCTGAGTAGTGTGTCTGTCTCTGAGTGAGTCTGTGTGTTTTTGTCAATGTGTGCCTGTGTGTCTCTGAGTGTGCGTGACTAAGTGTGTGTGTGTCTCTCTGTGTATGTCCTTGTGTGTGTGGTTATGTCTTTCGGTGTGTGTCTCTGCAAGTTTGTGTCTCTGAGTGTGTCTGTATGTCTCTTTACAAATGTGTGTCTGTGTGTGTGTGTGTGCCGCTGTGCCTTTGTGTGTCTGCAAGTGTGTGTGCGTGTCTCTCGGTGTTCTTGTGTGTTTCTCTGGTGTCTCTGTGTGTATGTGTGGGTATCTGAGTGTGTGTATGTGTGTCTCTGAGTGTGTCTGCAAGTTTCTGTGTGTCTTTGTGTGTCTCTGTGTGTGTCTGTGTGTCTATGTGTGTGTCTCTGTGAGTCTTTGTGTCTCTGTGTATGTCTTTGTGAGTGTGTCTTTGTGTGTGTCTCTGTGCTTCGTGTGTGTGTTTCTGTGTGTCTGTGTCTCTGTGAGTGTATCTTTGGGTGTGTGTCTGTGAGTGTCTGGGTGTGTGTGTCTCTGTGAGTGTGTCTTTGTGTGTGCGTGTCTGAGTGTGTGTGCATGTCTGTGAGTGTGTCTTTGGGTGTGTGTGTGTCTCTGTGAGTGTGTGTAGACCATCCAGGAGGGCCACTGGTTCCTGGGTACTGCTGTTCATGATGATTTATTTGCTTGGTTCTGGAGAGCCAGCTATGCGGTGGCACGGACACCCCACTAGGGAAGCCTTGCTGTGTCCCCGAGGAGAGCACAGGCTCCTTCTTCCTCTCTTCATTTCTCTGAAAATGAACTGCACGGTTTGGGGGTGAGTTGGCAGGGACTGCTTCCTGAGTGAGTAACAGTTAATTAAACACTCCAGTCTGTAGCATCAGAAACTGGTCATAAGTTGAGTTTTAACAGGTGTTCATGGTAAAAGCGCCATCTCTGGTGACTAAGGTTTGGTGTCCTTGGAAGAATTTTCTCTTTGTGGGGGCTGGGCCCACAACTTCATCCCTCATTGTGAGGTGTGAGGAGAGCAGCAACCAAGGAAGGGCGTGAGGGCCTCTTCCTTCTGCCCTGTCCCCCTCTTCAGACCCCACTCCGCAGTGGTAGAAAGCCCTGATGTAAGCCTGAGCAGCACAGGTGGTCTCTCCCTACTGAGGAATCTTGGAGTCAGGGAAGCTCTGTCTTACTGTCTAGGCAAACCTGTCCTTTCCTAGCAGAAGCCCAGAGAGAGTGGTTGACTTACCTAGATTGCACAGCCAGGGCTGTGAACCAAGACTCTCCAGTCCTGAAACCGTTGCTGTTGGTTACTGTCCCCAGCACTGAGGTCATGGGCCAGGCACTTCTTGTCTCCCCAGCTGTGAAGTGATGGGCTGGATTAGATCATTTCAAGCACTCCCCGTGCTCTCTTATGGCTGCTTTTCTTCTGCAGGGAACAGTTTAGACTAATGCAATCACTTTACAAGTCTTCCTCTCCCGGCCTGACTACCACCCTAGCAGCAGAGAGAACAAAAGCAGTAGCACGTTGACACCAGTGGCTCAGAGAGCCCCAAGCAGGGAGCAGGCCCAGTGCAGGCTTCAGGGAGGCCAGGTCCTGGGGAGAATCAGTGGGTTTCAGGGCTCGGAGGAAGGAGTGGTCCTGCCTGGGGCCCTGGTGATGTCACTTTGGAGCTGGGTGAGGCCATTTCTTGGGCTGTTCCAGTAAGGCTGGATCCGCCCTTCAGTGGGTTCCTCTGGGCTGCTGCAAAAAACTCACCCCCTTGGAATCAGGACAGATGTTTAATTTCTCCACCAGAGCTGGGGAATGGGGTAGGGGCCCAGCTCGTAAGGGCCAGCGCTGCCCTCCCACCCCATGGAGCATGCAGTCCTCCCTTCCTGCACCTGCCCCTCCTCCTGGGTGGATGGAAACTTGGCTGCAGACACATTTTCAAATTTAGCAAAACCTCTGATTCTTGTGGTGTCATGAGTTCGTCTGGGCATTTTGCATTAATTTTTCTCAAGAAATAGGTTGTGGCTGGTGTGCATGATTCAGTTTATCTTTTTTTTTTTTTTTTTTTTTGAGATGGAGTCTCACTCTGTTACCCAGGCTGCAGTGCAATGGTACGATCTTGGCTCACTGCAACCTCCGCCTCCCGGATTCAAGCAATTCTCCTGCCTCAACCTCTCAAGTAGCTGGGATTACAGGCGCCCACCACTACGCCCAGCTAATTTTTATATTTTTAGTAGAGATGGGGTTTCACCATGTTAGTCAGGCTGGTCTTGAACTGCTGACCTCAGGTGATCCGCTGCCTTGGCCTCCCAAAATGCTGGGATTACAGGCATGAGCCACCGCTCCCAGCTCAATTTATCTTTTTATTCTGAAAAGTTTTATCAGATGAAAGCACAAGGTCAGGTATGGGTGTGCCTCAGTCTGCCCAGGGGTGTATTATCCTGCCTCCCACCCCCAACACTAGATCGATGAAATCCAGGCTCTAAGAGACTTTGATTTTGGACTTTCATTGGGTGCTCTCCCCTCCCTCAGTTATCTGATAGGATCTCTTCCAGTCTAGAGTTCAAGTTCCACTGGCAGCCAGGTACCAGGCTCTGTGCTACAGAGTGCTTTATGGATGTGACTTTGTTTGAGTTCTAAGTATAATAACAGTGGGAAATGGTTTCATCGTTTCGCAGTGCATGCGGGTACTGGCTCTGATCTGAGTCCTTGATGCATTGACTCATGGGCTTCCTGAGGACCCTGGGAATGGGTTCTGCCTCCGTGCACATTCTCATGAGGCTTGGAACGGGCAAGCAACTTGGCTAAGTTCTTGCTGCAAGGGAATGGTAGGGCCAAAACTTGAATCAGATTTGGCACCCAAGCCCCTCACCAGTACAGTGTGTCACCTCCACCACCTTAGCCTTTTTTCAAGAAGCATGTGCTCATTTTTTTAATGAAAAATTTTTTTTTTTTTGGAGACAGAATCTCGCTTTGTCGCCAGGTGCCAGGCTGGAGTGCAGTGGCACGATCTCGGTTCACTGCAACCTCCGCCTCCTGGGTTCAAGCAATTCACCTGCCTCAGCCTCCTGAGTAGCTGGAACTACAGGTGTGCGCCACCATGCCCAGCTAATTTTTGTATTTTTAGTAGAGACGGGGTTTCACCATGTTGGCCAGGATGGTCTCGATCTCTTGACCTCTTGATCTGCCCGCCTTGACCTCCCAAAGTGCTGGGATTACAGGCGTGAGCCACTGCGCCCGGCCATGAAATTTTTTATAATTGTGAAAAATGTCAAACATATCAAAGTCAGAAACAGAGTATAATGAGCCTCCAGGTGTCCTCACCTTGCAGGCACACACATACACATACTCACATATGCACATACCTGCTCATGCTCACAGAGTACATGTGCACATGTGTATGCACACATACACATGTCCATGCACACATACACATGCACACACATATATGCACACATACACACATGCACACCATACGTATACACACATACACATGCTGGATTATTTTGAAGCAAATACAAACGTCAAGTCATCTGTAGCTTCTTCCTAAGAAGCACTTAAAGGAAGCGTCAAGTCTCAGAGAGGTTGACTGTGACTCTTTACAGGGCAAGAGTTGGGAGAAGCACATCCCTTCTGACGGGCTCGAGGCTCCTTCCTTGCTTGGACAAAGGGAGGATGGCAAAACCCAACAGCTAACTGGGGGATCTGTCCTGCTGCCAACCCCCTGGAACCTTGGGGAAGCTGCTTGCTTGCTTTGTGTTTTAAAAGTTCTGTTCATTGCCCAACATTAAAAAGAAATGAGTCCAGTGATCATGAGACAGACCACATCAACAACAGACTAGGCTCTTGGGGCCTTTCTTGGAGATGGGAAGGAGAATCCGCCAAGGCACAGCCCAGCCTTGCCCGCCTTTGAGGTCCAGACCTTGTGCAATGCACGCGTAGGATTTGTGGCGGGGCTGGGTGTCGGGGGATGTGGCTGTGAGAACGGTTTGTCAGCAAACACTGGATCTGACCTGAAGCTGAGCCTGACTCTCTTGAATTTACTGCGTAGGCGATGGGTAGAGGAGTCCGAGAGCCTCTGTCACCCTCGGGCGTTCCTTGGAGAACCAGGGAGGTGTTGGGTGATTTTAGCCCAAGATGAAGAAAGTATTAGGATGCAAACTCCACACTTGAGAAATGACTGCTGAGTAGGAATACGGGATTCCAGGGTTGGAAAAACCTACCTGTGACAAGGGCTTGACAGGTGCCCCAGTTGTGAGCACCCCTTGCCAGATGGTCTGAGTGTGGCCGATCTGGTCACACCCTTTCCGAGGTCAGAGTGAGAAGCTGCATTCCACTCCAAGAGAACCACCTGAGTTTTCTAATCTCTACAAGCAGACACCAAGGGAACATGTCGGAGTGGATATTAGGGTGTGAAAAAATGGTGGAAGGAACATGAAGTTGGATCTGGCTGAATTTATTGATAACGGGCCCACTAAGCAGAGATTCTGCTCTTAATGCTGTAGCTCAGGGAGTTAAGAAGGGATCTGTTTGGTTGGTTGGCTGAGACATGGATCAAAAGATGACCCACTGTGAGTGAGTCAGACTTGCTGGGTCTCCTTTGGTTTAATGTAGAGTTAGGGATTCATAGGCTTAGCTTTAATGTAGAGTTCGGGATTCAAAGGCTTAGGGACATTAGAATGCTGGAGTGGGTTTATCGCTTAAAAGCTACTCACCCACACTGGGAAGATTCAGAGGACAGACCTTTCACCAATACTTTCAGAAATAGATTTGTGAGGGGGCCCGATCATCCCCGAAGAGCTCTGTGATCCAGCCCTTACGGTAGGAGCCGCAGTCACTCGATTGGAAAACTTAAATGCAATGGGAATAATTGCATCTGGGAGTGCAGGGGCCAAGTGGCAGTACTCAGCCATCCACGGCAAGGTGAGTGTGGTTACCTAGTGGACAGCAGAGGCGAAGCTGCAATCAGAATAGTCTGACTTGTGTGGATCTGTGGCATTGGATAGTTAATCACGGTGTTCCTAGAGTGAAATAGACAGGAAACTATGAAATTCTTACTTGGTCTGTATAAGCAGAAAACTTACAGGTCAAATGAAAAAAAAAAGTCCAACTTGAATAATTAAAAGAGAAAATCACAGCCCTCAGTCAACTTCCCAGACTTGAGCCAGTTTACACAACTAAGCCCTTGAGTGAATTAATGAATGAATTGGAGGCTGGGTCCACTTGAAGAAGGAGCTCAGTACACTACAGAAAATGTATGCTATTAGTCTTCCTTCTAGCCTTCCCCAAAGAGACCTATGGCCTTTTACCAGGGAGAATATGTATTGAGAAAAGGGAAATAATTGGACTTTTCAGGGATGGCAGGACACGGAACTGACATTGATTCCAGGAAACCAAAAACATCACTGTGGCCCACCCGTCAGAGGAGGGGCTTATGGAGGTCAGGTGATGAGTGGAGTTTCAGCGTCTGACTCCTGGTGGCTCCGGTGGATCCCTGAACCCATCCTGTGGTTATTTCCTGGTTCTAGATGCATAATTGACATACTTAGCACCTAGCAGAATCCCCACACTGGTTCTGTAACTTGTGCAGTGAGGGCGATTATGGTGGAAAAGGCCAAATGGAAAGCATCAGAGTTGCCTCTGCCTGGGAAAATAGTACATCAAAAGCAGCATTGCATCCCTGGGGGAGACTGCAGAAACTAGCAGCACCATCAAGGAGTTGGGGGATGCAGGGGGTGGTGATCCCACCACATCCACACTCAACTCTCCCATAAGGCCTGTGCAGAAGACAGATGGACTTTGGAAACTGATCATGGATTATTGTAAGCTTAACCAAGTGGTAACTCCCAAAATTAACACATCTCTGGTCCCTGGTACCGCATGCAGCCATTGATCTGGCAAATGCCTTTCTGTTTATACCCATCCATAAGGCCTACCGGAAGCAGTTTGCTTTCAGCTGGCAAGGCCAGCAATGCACCTTGACAGTCTTGGCTCACGGGTTATCAGCTCTCCAGCCCTATGTCACAGTTGAGTTCACAGTCATCTTGATCACCTTTCCCTTCCGCAGATATCATGCTGGCACTGGGCGCGGTGGCTCACACCTGTAATCCTAGCACTTCTAGCACTTCAGGAGGCTGAGGCAGGAGGATCACTTGAGCTCAGGAGTTTTGAGACCAGCCTGGGCAACATAGTGAGACATCATCTCTACATTTTTTTTTTTGAGATGGGGTTTTTCCATGTTGGCCAGGCTGGTCTCAAACTCCTGACCTCGGGTGATCTGCCCACCTCGGCCTCCCAAAGTGCTGGGATTACAGGCGTGAGCCACCGCGCCCGACCTACATTTTTTTTTGAGACAGAGTCTCCCTTGATCTTGGCTAACTGCAACCTCAGCCTCCTGGGCTTAAGTGATTCTCATGCTTCAGCTTCAGTAGCTGGGAGTGGACTACAAGTGTGTGCCAGTTTTTGTATTTCTTTTTTTTTTTTTTTTTTAGTAGAGACAAGGTTTCACCATCTCTACATAAAATTTTTTTTTAAATGCCAGACATGATGGTGCATGCTTGTGGTCCCAGCTACTTGGGTGGCTGAGGTGGGAGGATTTCTTGAGCCCAGGAGGTCAAGACTTGCAGTGAGCAGTGATTATGCTACTTTACTCCATCCTGGACAACAGAGCAAGACCCTGTCCCCCGTCCTCCACCCCCGAGAAAAAAGGTATTATACTGGTCTATGACATTGATGTCGTTATGCTGATTAGACCTAGTGAGCAAGAAGTAGCAACCACTCTGGACTTATTGGGAAGACATTTACTTGTCAAGCAATGGGAAATAAATTCTACTGAAACTCAGGGGCCTTCTCCCTTAGTGAAATTTCTCGGGGTCCAGTAGTGTCAGGCCTGTCAAGGTAACCCCTCTGAGGTGAAGGATAAGTTATTACAGCTTTCCTACTACAAGCAAGAAAGAGGCAGAATGCCTAGTGGGCCTGTTTGGGTTTTGTAGGCAACACATTCCTCATTTGGGTGTGTTACTCCAGCCCCATTTGCTAAGTCACCGTAACGCTTCTAGTTTTGAGCAGGGCTGATAGCAGAAGACTCTGCAGCAGGTCCGGGCTGCTGCGCAAGCCGCTCTGCCACTTGGGCCACCAGCAGATCCAAGGGTGCTTGAGGTCAGTGGCAGACAGGGAGGCTGCTGAAAGCCTTCGGCCGCCCCCTGTAGATGAATCGCAATGCAGGCCTTTGGGAAGTCAGGGCAAGGCCCTGCCATCATCCGCAAATAACTTCAGTCCTTTTGAGAGACAGCTCTTGGCCTAATACTGGGTCCTAGTACAAACGTAACGTTTCTATGTGACCTGAGCTGCCCATCATGAAATGGGTGTTATTGATGATCTGACCCACCAAACCATCCACTGGGCATGTACAGTAGAATATTCAACGTCGTGGAGTGGAAGTGGTATATATGGGATCAGGTCTGAGCAGGTCCTGAAGGCACAAGTAAGTGACATGAGGAAGTGGTCCAAAGGCCCATGCTCTTACTTTTGCCCACTGCCTTCTCTCTCCAGCCTGTACCTATGGTCTCATGGGGAGTTCCTTATGATCAGTTGACAGTAGAAGACTCAGCCTGGTTTACAGATGGCCACGGATGGTTCTGCACCATGTGCAGGCACCACCCGAAGGTGGACAGCTGCAGCACTGCAGCCCCTTGCTGGGGTATCTCTGAAGGACAAGGGTGAAGGGAAAGCCTCCCGGGCAGAGCTTCAGGCAGTGCGTCTGCTTGTGCACTTTGCTCAGAGGAGAGATGGCCAGATGAGGGATTATATACTGATTCATAGGCTGTGCCCCATGATTTGGCTGGATGGTCAGGGACCTGGGGACTTGGAAAGAATGTGATTGGAAGACTGGTGACAAAGAAATCTGGGGGTCTGGCATAGCGGCTCACACCTGTCATTCCAGCACTTTGGGAGGCCATGGTGGGAGGATCACTTGAGCCCAAGGAGCTTAAGACTAGCCTGGCCAACATAGTGAGACCCCCCCTTCATCTCCACAAAAATAAAAAATTAGCTGGGCATGGTGACTCATGCCTGCAGTCCCAGCTGCTTGGGAGGCTGAGGTGGGAGGATCACTTGAGCGTGGGAGGTTGAGGCTGCAGGGAGCTGTGATTGCGCTAGCCTGGCCACAAGAATGAGACCGTGTATCAAGAAATCCAACCAAACAAAAAAGAAATCGGGGGAAGAGGTATGTGGATAGACCTCCCGAGTGGGCAGAGGACACGAGGTGTGTGGGTAGGATGACCGAGGTGGGTACTAGTCAGCCTCTTTCCTTCCACCCCTGTCATCACCTGATGGGCCAGGAACAGAGTGGTCATGGTGGCAGAGACAGAGGCGATGTGTGGGCTCAGCAATGTGGACTGCCGCTCAGCAGAGCCGGCCTGGCTGTGGCTGCCACTGGATACCAGTCTCCCAGCAGCAGAGACTAACACGGAGCTCCAATATGGCCCCATTCCCCGGGGTGATCACTGTACCTGGTGGAAGGCATGTTGGACCCCTTCTGTTTTGGAAAGGGCAGCATTTTGTCCTCACTGGAACAGGCACTTGTTCTGGATATAGACCCATCTTCTCTGCACACAGTGCTTCTGCCGAAATCACCGTCCGTGGGTTCCCAGAACACATTACCACTGCCGTGCTAGCCACATAGCACCGCTTCCAGGGAGCTCATTTCACAACCACAGAAGTGTGGCCGTGGGCTCATGCGCACGGAATTGGCTGGTGAGCACGAGCCCGCTACCTCTCATGCTAAGTGGAACTATGCCCTTGTTATTGCCTTTATTTGGAAATTAAATATATTTCAGAAGAAGCCAGCAGATGCCTATGGGTGCCAGTTGATAAGGGGTGAACTCGTGATGATTGATTTTGGATGTCAGCTTGACTAGATTAAGGAATACCCACATAGCTGGTAAAGCACTGATTTTTCTCCATGCTTCAGCATACACTGAGCCCGTCCCTTTTCTGCTGAAAGGGAAACCCAGTGGTTTGACATTGTGTAGAATGATTGGGCTGCCCCAGGTGTGTCTGTGAGGGTGTTTTCGGAGGACACTGGCATTTGAGTCACTCAGCTGGGTGGGGAGGGTCTGCCCTCCATGGGGGCAGGCACCGACCAATCAGCCAGGGGCCTGGATGAAACGAATAGCTGGAGGAAGGGCGAACCCTGGCTCTCTGTCCCAGAGCTGGGACGCTCTTCTTTGCTGGATGTCCGAACTCCAGCTCCTCCGGCCTGTAGACTCTGGGACGCGTACTAGTGGTCCCCGGGGTGGTCTTTGGCCTGGAACTGAGAATGACCGTGTTCCCCACCATCCGAAGCAGCTGACTTGAAAGAAGAGCAGTAGAGTCTTTCGAAGTTCAATTACAACAGCAGCTAAGTGACAGTAAGACTAAGTGACAGTACTTTGTAGGGCTGGGGCGGTCGTCTTCAAAAGGCTGTGTGCACTCTGTATCGGCATCCAGTATATGGTGCTGGTTTCTCTCATAGCCAGGATTCCCGGGTCCAGGAATCAAGGGGAGGAAATGGGGATGGCACCACATCGTCACCCCTAGGGACCCACTAGCAAAATGTTTGCTTCCTGTTCCTGTGACTTTATGCTCTGCTGGCCTGGAGGTCTTGGTTCCAAAGGGAGGAATACTTCCACCAGGAGACACAACAGTGGGTCCATTGAACTGGGGGTAAGGCTGCCACCTGGCCACTTTGGGTTCCCTGCGCCTCTGGGTCAGCAGGCCGAGAGCAGAGTGATGTTGGCTAGAGAGATTGATCTGGGCTAGCAAAGGGAAATTGACCTGGCCTGCTCTGCAGTGGAGGTAAGGAAGAGTTGTCTGGACTGCAGGATACCCTTAGGGCATCTCTTAGTATCACCATGCCCCATGATTAAGTCAATGGGAAGTGACAAGGATATAATCCAGGCAGGACTGTGAATGACTCAGGCCCTTCAGGAATGAATGTTTGGGTCACTCTGCCACTTAAAGAACCACAGCCAACTGGGATGCTTGTTGCAGAGGAAAGGAAGACTGAACAGGAGTAGAGGGAGGTGGTTATAATAAATACCAGCTACAACCATGTGACCAGCTACAGAAACAAGGGCCGGAATTGCTGGCAGTATTTCCTCCCTATTTTGTTCAAAATACAGTTGTCTACATTTACATGTGTATTAGGCAAATGTCTGTTTTCTTACTCCTCTTATGCCTTATTCTTAGAACGTGTGTTGAGTTTATAGCAGTATTTAAGCATTAATGTTACATCATAGTATTTCAGTTATTGGGTCTCAGGGGAGAGAGGTGTGAACAGCACTGGAGGACTGTACCTCCTCTCTGGAGAAGGGACCAGTGTGTCTTTGGTGGTATGAAGGATAGTAGTATCATGCTAGGTGGAACTGTGACCTTGTTATTGCCTTGGAGATTAAATATGGTTTAATGAGATGCCAGTGGGTGCCTATGGGTGCCAGTTGATAAGGGGTGGACCTGTGATGATTCACTTTGGATGTTAACTTGACTACTAGTTTAGGAAATACCCAGGTAGATGGTAAAGCATTGATTATTCTCAATGCTTAGCACACACTGAGCCCGTCCCTTTTCTGCTGAAAGGGAAACCCAGTGGCTTGGCATTTGTGTAGAATGATTGGGCTGCCTCAGGTGTGTCTGTGAGGGTGTTTTCAGAGGACACTGGCATTTGAATCACTTGACTGGGTGGGGAGGGTCTGCCCTCCATGGGGGCAGGCACCATCCAATCAGCCCGTGGCCTGGATGGAACAAAAAGCTGGAGGAAGGGTGAATCCTGGCTCTCTGTCCCGGAGCTGGGACGCCCTTCTTCTCCTGCGCTTGGATGTCAGAACTAATCCATCCCTTCTCATCTATCTCTCCCTCTCTATCCTATGGGTTTCGTGTCTCTGGAGAACCCTGACTAATGCAGTTATGGACGCCTTAAGAATCTGGTGGGGAGAAGGCTGGAGCTGGAAGGCCAGAGAGGTGGCGGTTCACATCCCTGACCTGCCAATTGGGATGGAAGCTAACGGCATCTCCAATGTGGGGTGGGTAGGCATTGGTAACTAGTTGAATGTGAGGTGTAGAGAAGGGTGAAGAATTGCAGGTGTCTCAGGTTCCCAGCTAGTTTGGGGGTCATCATGAATGATGACTTACAGGCTTGGGGGACTGGGTCCATGGAGGTGCTTTGAACCTGTCCCAAGTGGAAGTGGTTTGAGTGGACGTGTCTGGATGGCAAATGGCCTCAACACTCAAGCATCCTCCCACCTCAGCCTCCCTAGTAGCTGGGACTATTGATGTACACCAGCACGCCCAGCTGATTTTTAAATTTCTCTTAGAGATAGGGAATATATTTCTCTAAATTTTCCAGGCTGGTCTTGAACTCCTGGGCTCAAGCGACCCTCCCAAAGTAGTAGGATCATGGGCATGCGCCACGCACTCACCCTCTGCTGCTGTGGTGCCGTTCCCCCATCCCGGCTTTGAAAGCTCTGGCCACTCCCTGGGCTGCACCTGCCTGTTGCGCCGGACCCATCTGGCTTTGTCTTCCCCACAGAGGCCTCTCCCACGTCTCCCTCCCACCCTCGTGGCCCATCTGCCCCCTCAGGAGAGTCCCTCTCCTCGCTTGTAGCCTCAGCCACTGTCACCTGCATTCTGCTGACCCTGTCTCACACATTCTTCATGCTGCCCGGTCCCGCCTCAGCTGGCGCATTCCCACCGGCTGACCTGCATCCCTCTCATTTCACTTTCCAAAAATTGATCCCCTCACACCTCCCCTCTTCCCAGGGGTGTCCTCATCAGCAGGCAGCCCTGCCATCCACCCTGTCACCCTGACACGTGCACCCTCAGCCGTGCCAGGGACACCTGCTGTTGTGGGCAGCCCAATGACCTGTGGGCTCCAGGAGGGCAGGACCCAGCCACGTGGCTGTTGTTCACCGCTGAGTCCCCAGTAGTTAGGGCCACAGGAGGTTCTTGGACACCTGTCGGATGAAGGAGCAACAGCAAAGCTGGTGGTTTAGTGGATCCCAGCAGGGTCTGGGGGAGCTCGATGTGGGCCCGGGTGCAGGTGCTGGGGGTGGAGATTCTCCAGCACAGAACTAGACTGCCAGGTGTTCGTTCTCAGACCAGACTTCTTTTGTGACCACGTAGGAGGTCAGGAACTCCAAACAAGTACTCTGAACAAGCCTTCATTCTCAGGAGCTGTTACTGGGCCACATGTCATTCATGCATTCATTCAAACATTTACTGAGCACCTACTATATGCAGCCAGTCTGCTGGGGCCGAGGATATAAAGAATGAGGAAGTTTTCACTGTCTAGTGGGTGAGACAGGCCCGTCTCTGCTGATGACAGCACTCAGGGCATCAGAGGACACTGGTGGCGGGGTGGCCAGGTGGGAAAGGCAGGATGGGTGCCGGGGTGTGCCTGGAGTGAGTGCAGAGAGGCAGGAGGGCCCACAGACCTGGGGACATTTGTGCAACTACAGGTAATGTGGGAGCGGGGTTTGTGGTTTAGGGAATGAAGGCATGTTGGGGACAGATCAGTGGTTTTGGGGAATCAGCCCCTAGGCTGGGTCCCAGCCATGCTCCTGCAGGGGAGGCACCAAGCCATGGGGGATCCTAAAGTGTGAGCCTTTCCCTTGGCCCCACGGGGCAGGGACTGAGGGCACCCAGGCAATTCCTGTTGCCATCGACTGCCTTCATCCTTTTTAGCCGTGCGGAAGGATGGCCGGGCCCTGGTCCTTCCTCACTGCGCCCTGCAGCAGTCAGCTTTTCTGCGCCACAGTTTCCACCACGGACAGCATTTGGGGCACAGCAGAGCTGGGGTGGGATAACCAGTTTTCCTTTGCGATGCCCGGCCTGGGGGAGGTGGGGGTGGATGGAGCAGAGGGGGCTGTGGGAGGTGCATGGACTGGGGTCCGTCTGTAGTGGGGTCAGTGACGACAGCCACCAACCCGACATGGCGTATCTGAGCACGCTTCCAGGTCCTGTACATGCATGAAGTCATTCAGTCGTCATAATGTCAGTGATACCTATAGGGTAGGTACTATCCATTTTATAGATGAAAAAAGTAGGACGGGCCGTGCTCACCCGTGGTTCACGCCTGTAATCCCAGCTCTTTGGGAGGCTGAGGCAGGTGGATTACCTAAGGTCAGGAGTTCGAGACCAGCCTGACCAACATGGAGAAACTCCATCTCTACTAAAAATACAAAATTAGCCAGGCATGTTGGTGCATGCCTGTGATCCCAGCTACTCGGGAGGCTGAGGCAGGAGAATCACTTGAACCCAGGAGGTGGAGGTTGCAGTGAGCCAAGATCATGCCATTGCACTTCAGCCTGGGCAACAATAACGAAACTCTGGCTCAAAAAAAAAACAAAACAAAAAAAACTAGAATGACTCTGGGCTTCCCAGCCACCCAAGGGAAGAGCTGTGAGCTGAGCCCCAGCAGCCTGGCTCCTGGTCTGACTCTTCACCACCATTCCCTGCCACAAGAAACAGCAAGGAAGAAATGAGTGACCCAAGAGACAGGTCAGCAGAGCAGATGTCACTGTGGCCGGGTAAATAAGATGCAGGGGGCTGATGAGAGTCAGAGTGGTCCCAGGTATATGGGGATTGGTGTCTGAGCTAAATGGAGAGAAAGTAGAGTCAGTTCCAAGATGTCCTGCATATACAGATGTGCTCCGTGACATTGGCTAATTAGGGTATCTTTTTTTTTTTTTTTTTTAAATGGAGTCTCCCTCTGTCACCCAGGCTGGGGTGCAGTGTCACAGTCTCAGCTCACTGCAGCCTCTGCCTCCCAGATTCCAGTGATTCTCCCACCTCAGCCTCCCGGATAGCTGGGATTGCAGGCACGTACCACCATGCATGGCTAATTTTTGTATTTTTAGTAGAGATGGGGGTTTGACCATGTTGGCTAGGCTGGTCTCGAACTCCTGACCTCAGGTGATCCGCCTGCCTCGGCCTCCCAAAGTGCTGGGATCGCAGGCATGAGCCACCATGCCCAGCTGTCTTTCTTCAATTGAGGTGAAATTCACATAATATAGAATGAGCCATTTTAAAGTGAACAGTTCAGGAGCGTTTAGTACACTCAAAATGTTGTGCAATTATCCCCTCTGTCTAGTTCCAAAACGTCTTCATTCCCCCAGAAGGGAACCCCCTCCACGTTAGCTGTCACCCCCCATCCTCCCTCCGCAGCCCCCTGGGAACCAGTCTGTGTTCTGACTCACGGCTTTGCCTGTGCTGGACAGTTCGTACAAATGGAACTATACATTGTGCGGCCTTCTGCGTCTGACTTCTGGCTAATTAAGTTTTGCACGGAAGATTGAAGCATTTCTGAAGTGGAAGCCGGATTTCCCGTCCTGGCTTCATTGCAGGCCTTATGAAGGTGGGATGGAAGAGTCGGATCCAAACAGCTTGTCTAAGAGGTTGGCTGGGAAACACAAGCATCTGTCTTTTTCTCCATATTCCTTGTCACCAGAGACTCAGCCACCATCTTCTTGTCACCAGTGATCTTGTTATTTATTTTTAATTTTTTCCTATCGATCTTTTAAAAATGACACCTGTTGTCAGCTCCCTTCTGGAGCCCATCAGCAGTTCCATCGCTCTTATGGTGAATTCACAAACCTGTGACGTGGACTTCGGGGTGCGTGTGGCCTCCTCCCAGGCCCACCCTGCGCCACCCCCTCCTCCCCAGGGTCCACCTCAACTGTGGTGCCAGATGTGTCCCCATGGGGACCGACCCTGAGGCTGGGGGTCTGTAACTCATGCTGCTGTTCCTTCCCTTGGGGGGCAGGAGCTGTTTCCAGGAATGGTGGCTGCCAGTGTTGGCCGTTTGGTGCCACTTCCAAACCCTGTTAACCCATCTGGGACCAGAACTTCAGCTTTGGCAAGTCGGTTTCTTAATTCCTTTCCTTCCGATGTTTTCCAAGACGTAGCAGGCCCCAAAGGGGTGGCCTGCCTCTCACTGGACAGAGAGTGTGGCAGAAGTGTGCTTAGGAGCTTCCTACCAGTGCTCTTAGGGCAGTGATGCAGTTGCCCTGACTGGGGCACCTAGCAAGGGGGCTATTTACCCTGGGCCCACTCTTGGTGGGGTTATGGGCACTCCAGCAGTGGGTCCTCCATGCCCAGGGCCCCCTGGAATCATAGTGCCCTGACTGTGGGTAGGGGAAAGGAGACAAGTGGGGTTGCCCCAGGCATGGGAGAAAACCTAAGCTGTCATCCACTGAGGAACCACTGGCCCCTTGTTGGAGCTCCCGAGAACTTTTTCCTGCCCTTTCCCTCCCACGCTGGGGCCGGCATTTAGTTTAGGGTGTCTCAGATCCCATCTGCTGTGAGTGTGATTCTGCCCGAAATAGTCTTCACATGTATTGACTGAATGTGTGCCATGAGCCAGGCGCTCTGCTTGCCATTGCAGATGGGTTTTTAACCCCTTCAACAATCCTGTGTTACCTCTCAGTTTACAAATGAGAAAGAAGAACTTTTTTCGAGAGAGATTTTCTGCATTTCATGAGGTAGCGTGTCTCCCCAGATGCTGGAAGGTGGGCCTGACCCCACCACCTGGGTTTTTCCTACTCTGACAGTGGAACGTGCCAGCCCTGTCGACTGGGCACCTGCTATTGCCACACACAGCCTAGGAGGCATGTGATGCATCTCCGGGTCCCTGAGAGCCTGTGGCCCAGCAGGTGTGTGCAGGAAACATGAGCTCACTGCCAGGAGCTGGGCAGGCACCAGACCAGCGTGGGTACAGAGGGCCTCCTAGGACCATCAGGAGCATTCGTTCTAGACCGGGGGGTTTCATGGCAGGGGCCAGGAGACTGGTTGCCATGAGGAGGACCAGAAGAAGGCTTCAGAGCTGTGTAGCAGGGAGGGCATTGAATACCAAGCCCAGGGGTCATCGGTGGGCACAGGGTGTCCTTATACTTCCACACCATTCACCTCCAGAGTTGTTAATGAGATGTGCAGGTATGCTAGACTTCCCCCCTCAATTCCTGTGAGCTCCCCTGCAGAGTGTGTGTGTGTATGAGAGAGAGAGAGAGACAGACGGACAGACAGGGTCTCTCTGTCACCCAGGCTGGAGTGCAGTGGTATAGTCACAGCTCACTGCAGCCTTGAACTCCTGGGCTCAAGCGATCCTCCCACCTCAGCATTCTGAGTAGCTGGTATTATAGGTATGTGTCACCATACCTGGCTAATTTTTAAAATTTTTTGTACAGACGGGGTCTTGCCATGTTACCCAGGGTCTCTCTTGCATTTAACAGGCTCTCCCCTGTTCGTAGCAGCCAAGGGGGGCCGGGGTGCTGCTACTGGCCCTCTGGCGGGGGCTGGTGGTAACCAGGCCTGGCACAGTGACTCATGCCTATAATCACAGCACTTGGGGTTGCCAAGGCAGGTGGATCACCTGAGGTCAGGAGTTCGAGACCAGCCGGGCGTGGTGGTGCATGCCCATAATCCCAGCTACTTAGGAGGCTGAGGCAGGAGAATTGCTTGAACCCAGAAAACAGAGGTTGTGGTGAGCCAAGATCATGCCATTGCACTCCAGCCTGGGCAACAAGAGCAAAACTCCATCTTTAAATACGTAAATAAATAAATAAAAATACAAAAATTAGCTGGGTGTGATGATGCGTGCCCATAATTGCAGCTAGTTGGGAGACTGAAACAGGAGAATTGCTTGAACCCAGGAGGCAAGAGGTTGTAGTAAGCCAAGATCGCACTATTGTTCTCCAGCGTGGGCGATAGAGTGAGACTGTCTCAAAAACAAGCAAAGAGACAAAAACAACTATAAAATGTGGTCACTGGGGGCCCTGGCCAGTCTCCCTGGGGACCCGATTCAGCTTCCTGATCCTTTTGTTTGGTTGTGCCTGGGGCTCCCCTGTCCTGACCACTGTCTGTCTTGGGGATTTGGCTGTGAGTCTGCCCGAGGTCCTGGGCTTCTGGCTGGGGTGGTATTGCCTGTTGCCCTGAATCTCTCCCCAGGTGGGGATGGTGAGGGTCCCTGTGATGATGCTCCTGCACCTGCCATGGGAAGGCCAGAGTCTCGGGCCATGCTGGTGGGTCTTACCTCTTGAGTTGATCCCAGGAAGCCTCATGCAAACTCAAGATTAAGCACAGGATTCAGGCAATGGTGGTTTTTGTGAGGGCAAGGCATCTCATGTCAGGTTCCTGGGGCACCTTCCTGGATTTCTAAGGGTTGAGCTCCTGGATAGATCAAGAAGACCTGAGGGGCCAGGCACAGTAGCTCATGCCTGTAATCCCAGCACTTTGGGAGGCCGAGGCAGGTAGATCACTTGAGGCCAGTAGTTTGAGACCAGCCTGGGAAACATGGTAAAACCTCGTCTCTACTAAAAAGACAAAAAAAGTAGCTGGGTGTGATGGCGCACGCCTGTGGTCCCGGCTGCTCTGGAGCAGGAAGATCACGTGATTTCGGGAGGTTGAGGCTGCAGTGAGTTGTGATCACACCGCTGCACCCCAGCCTGGGCAATGGGAGTCAGATCTTGGCTCAAAAAAAAAAAGACCTGGGCAGCAGCATAACTTTGTCACCTCATTCCTCTGCAGATGGGGTTCGGGGGAGATTCTTGAGCCTTTCCCCTGGGCAAGGGTCTTCTCATTTGGAGATTTAAGAAAGTGCTAATGAGAAGGGTCGCCTTGCACTTGTGAAGCTTGGGGAAGTCATCCTAAGGGAGCAACAGCATGCTTAATTTGTTCTAATTCTGTCATATATAAATTATATGTAAATGTCAGGGTCTTCTAAAAACACTTCTCCATGTTTGGAAAAATGGAATGTTCAAAAAGATAAGTATCTTTCCCCTCTTCTTGGCCGGGCGCGGTGGCTTACGCCTATAATCCCAGCACTTTGGGTGGCCAAAGTGGGCGGATCATGAGATCAGGAGTTTAAGACCAGCCTGACCAACATGGTAAAACCCTGTCTCTATTAAAAATACAAAAATTAGCCAGGTGTGGTGGCGTGCGCCTGTAATCCCAGCTACTCAGGAGGCTGAGGCGGGAGAATTGCTTGAACCCGGGAGGTGGAGGTTACAGTGAGCCGAGATTGTGCCACTGTACTCCAGCCTGGGTGACAGAGCGAGACTCCGTCTCAAAAAAAAAAAAAAAAAAAAAAATATATATATATATATATATATATATACTCCCCCCGCCCCGTCTTCTGGTTGCATCCTGTCAGGCCAGTTTTGAGCTGTTCGGTGTGAACAGATCCTTTCTTTCCCCACTTGTAGCCTCCCAGGCTCCCTGGAAGCCACATCCTCTGGACCCCCATGCCACTCTCAGGGGCGTCTAGACAGCTTGGGATAAGGGTGTTTTTTTTTTTTTAAATGCCTTCACCATTCAGCCAGTATTCCCTGAATGCCCGCTCTGTCCTGGCTGTCCCGGTGCCTGCGCTGAGAGAGCCTTGCCCAGACAGGGCTGACCCAGGAGGCCGTGTCTGAGCCGAGTGCTGATCCATGACTGGGGTTTCTTTCTTCCCCGTAATGGGTCTCGGCACGGCTGAGGTTTTGCTTTGCTGTCCGCATTTGTGGAGATTTTTGTAATGGAAAATTTCAAACACAGGCCAGAGTAGAGAGACTGGTATCCTGAACCCCATACCCCACGTCACCTAGCATCAACAGTTATTCACTCATCTCTTCAATAGGCACGGGACATCTTCTTTTCTGGAAGGACCAATCGGGCTTAGAAATAACATCACAGTCCTGGAAAAGGGTCAGACTTGAACCAACCCTTGAACCAGGGCACTTTCACTTTTATCTTTCAGCTTTTTTTTTTTTTTGCGGGGCAGGGGAGCATTCTGTGTAAGGTTTAACTCCGCTGCTTCTGGCGAACACTGGGAATCCACCAGGGTTGGCACCCAGGATGTTTCTGCCATAGTTGCCGAGTGGTAGACGTGAAACGTGGCTTTATCCACCACGTTTTGTGTGTTTGGGATGGGACCTCTGTTTTCTTCCTAGAAAGGTGGATTTGGTGCATCCATGGGGGTATGAGTTTTCTTGGTGGCACTGAGCCCTGTTTCAAACCCTGCCAGGTGAAATAGCTCTGCTCAGACAAAGCAGAAAAATGGCCCTGGTTTTCTCTCCTTACGCCAGGGACCAAGTATTGAGATACAGGAGCCCTCATGCGGATGATGTTTTTCTCTTGGTGTAACCGTTCGCCTTGCCTGTCTCTGTAGCCCAGGCTGGAGTGTGGTGGCTTGATCATAGCTCACTGCACCTCGAACTCCTCAGGCGATCCTCCTTCCTCAGCCTCCTGAGTAGCTGGGACTACAGACGTATGCCGCCACGCTTGGCTAATTTTTATTTTATTTATTTTTTATTTTTTTCGAGACAGAGTCTTGCTCTGTCACCGAGACTGGAGTGCAGCGGCATGATCTCGGCTCACAGCAACCTCTGCCTCAGAATAGGAAAATAGGGTTCAAGTGATTCTCCGATTTTATTTTTTAGAGCTGAGGTCTTGCTGTGTTGCCTAGGTTCGTCTCAAACTCCTCCTGGGCTCAAGCAGTCTTCCCACCTTGCCTCCCAAAGCTCTGGGATTACAGGCACGAGCCACTGTGCCTGGCCTCTTTTATGAGACAAAGCAGGGAGTCCCTGACCTTCCTGAGTTTTGTAGTCAGGGAAAGCTAATAGGGTTCTTCCCTAACAGTCCTGTGGAGGTGTTATTCACACACCACGTGGTTCATCTTGTAAATATAATGATGATTGGTGCACACATGTAAACACATGGCAGCCATGGACACTGTCCTGGAATTCATTTCTTCTCCCTACCTCAGCATACTCTGCAGGTGGGGACTGGGGGAGGGCCACATTCCAAGTTCCCTGAGTGCTGATGGTAACACAGGCAGGTACCAGCACGGAGTTTTGCTGGGTGAGCAGCCCATGAGCTGAATTTTGCGATGACTGGATAACATGCATGGACTCATCTCATTAAAGTGGCACGGTTTTGGATTTCTTTGTTTTTGTTTTGTTTTTGCTTTTTTTTATTTATTTCAGCCTGGTCAGTCTTATTGCAAGTGGCACGGTTTTGGAAGGCACCTAGGGAAGGCTGCCTGGTTGGAGTTTGGAACTCCACCTCCTAGGTGGAGGTGAGGTCACCAGAGGCAGTGTGTGCTGACCGTCCAAAGCCAGTCCCAAGGCCATGTGTCTGCCACAGACACATCTTTTCCCGCCAGCTTTAGAACGAGACCAGTTTGCTGGATGTTAATTGAGTGCCTGCTCTGTGCCTGACACTGTGCTGGGCACTTTCCACGCATTTACTTATTGACTGCTGCACAGAACCCTGTGGAATGGGGATTATCGTGCCCATTTTACAGATAGAAAAACCCATGTTGAAAAAAAGTCAAATGTCTTGCCCAGGGCCGCACAGCAAGAAGTCAAACTGGATGCAGACCCAGGCAGTCTGGGCTCTGAACCGCTGCCTTCGTGGCCTCTGAGTGGGAAGAGGCTCCTGATCTGGGGTGGAGGGGTGCTGGGATTTAAGTTCTGGGAGGGATGGGCCCAGGTTGCTCGGGAGAAATTTCTGATGGAGAGAAGCCTTAGCCAGGCAAAGGAGAGGGCGTGGGAGGGTGCCCGGGGGAGGGAGCAAGTGAGCTCAGGCAGGAAGGTGAGATCGAACGTTCTCAGGAAGCTGCAGCAGGGGCCAAGGCCTGGCCACTCCAACCTGCCCGCTGCGCTTCAGAGGCTGGCCCTTAGCAGGTGCTCAGTGAAGGCTGAATGAACGGGGAAGTGTTATGGGAGAGGCAAGATGGCTGGGGATCTCGAATCTCGTGCTTTTCAGTACAGGAGCAAACAAGACAACTGGCTGGGCATGGTGGCTCACACCTGTAATCCCAGCATTTTGGGAGGCTGAGGTGGGCGGATCACTTGAGGTCAGGAGTTTGAGACCAGCCTGGCCCACATGGTGAAATCCTGTTTCCACTAAAAATACAAAAATTAGCCAGTTGTGGTGGCAAGCACCTGTATGTAATTCCAGCTACTTGGGAGGCTAAGGCAGGAGAATCGATTGAACCAGGCGGTGGGGGGTTTGCAGGGGTGGAGGTTTCAGTGAGCTGAGATCGCTCCACTGCACTCCAGCCTGGGCGATAGAGTGAAACTCCATCTCAAAAAAAAGTGAACGAGACAACTGGAAAATGCCTCCAAATGCCCACCTGACATTTTCAGTGTCTCTGCTGGGCTGGGAGTAGATCTGGCCGCTGAATCCTTCCTCCCTCCCACCCCCAAATATGCAAGGCAGCTGCCTGGCTTGGAAAGCTGGAGGGCTCTCTGTTCTGCGAGCAGCTGTCCTGGTACCTTCCTGACAGGAAGACGGGCACCGGGCTGCCTGCTTGTGAGCATCTAGACCCTGACTGCCCACCGGCCTTCTGCAGATCCAGTGGGCTAAAATCTACACAATGAGGCTGTCTGGTTCATCGGGAAGGGAGAGCAGCACCCCAGATATTTGCCTCTGCTCTTTGTCTAGTAAATCACACAAAGAATTGCAGAAAGTGACAGTCTCATCCCTGAGTTTCCCTCGGCCAGACTGGGGCATAGGTCTTCTTACACTTTCTTGTTTTTCTCCGGGAAAAATGAGCCTTAAGTGTCAGACTTGAATTACCTTCCCAAGGGACACTTCCTGTGGCTATTTCTAGTGGCAAGTGGCTGAGGTTGTGCCCCTAAATAAAATTAGGGTTTTAAACTGGGTCACAAACTCAGATGCCCCCAAGGGTCAGAAAGGAGCACAAATGGGGGAAGCAGCCAGTGGGAGGCTACAGGGCAGGGAGAGGGCTGTGGCAAAGCAGAACAGCGTGTCCTGCACCGGGAGTGGCCTCTCTTACCTGGGGCAGTAGAGCTCTTGGCACTGTAGTATCCCTTTTGAAGCCAGGAATCCAGACTTTTTTAAATGCTGGCAAATAATTCAGTGGGTTTTTTGTTGGTTTTTAAAGACACAGCGTTACACTGGTTTAAAATAAAACATCTGTGGGATGAATGTCCGCTCTCTGTAGCGATGAGGAGGGTGAGGCTGAGCAGCACAGTGGTGGTCACTCAGTCGGTGGGGCTGGGACAAGAGCTCTACCTGCCGGCACCCGGCCTGGCCCTCTGTCCGACTCCTTATGCTGCATCCCGGGCAAAGCAGCGGGGCTGGGAACCAATGCAGCAGACTCCACGGCGACAAGAGACCCCATGTTGGCTCCAAGGGACGTGGCCCTGTGCCAGTCTTGCCCACCCACTTCAGCTCTCCCACGGGAGGGCATCTCAGCAGCAGCCAGGACTTGGTGGCTGCCTTTAGGGTGCCAGGTACAAAGCACCTTGTGCCTTCTCTTGGAGTCCTTGCAACGCCACACACACACCTGATGGCGTCTTCTCTCTCCATTTCACAAATGAGGAAACTTCGACCTGGAGAGGTTCGAGTCACATGAGGGGGTGGGAGTTGAATGTGAACGTGACTCTGGAGCCACGGTTTCTAACCAGCGAGTGATTCACACTTGGAGGCCCTGGTGAGATGTGCATGGCACCCTCGACCTGATGCCAGTGACCTTGCCCTCCGACCATGGGATGCAGCCTCATTTTGACCCTCTACCAGGGTGTCACGTGCAGCAAAGAACACTGAGTGGGGAGTCGGTGGGGGCCTCAGGAGCACAGGCAGCCCCACCTCCAGAGGGACCACGCTGCTCACAAGGTTGCTGACTAATTCTCTTTGCAAACGGTTCAGTTTCACATGCTTGAGTTTCCAGTAACTACGTGGGTGGATTTGTTTCGTTTAAGGGGAAAACAAAGCAAAACAAAACATGGAGTTTTCTTTCCCAAGAAGAGGGCTTGCCAGTTATGGGTTTCACGCGTGCGGCTCCGGGCATCCTGGTGCAGTTCAGCAGCCAGCGGGGCCTCTTGGCAGATGGGCTCGGAGGTGGAAATCGCTTAGTCATTTGCAAGCCGGGACCAGGTGCCCAAGGTCAGGGAGGTGGTGGGGCTGCAGCGGCACGGGAATCCCCGGGTCCTGCCGCGGGAACCATGGTGGTCCTGTGTTCTTCCTGACTCAGCCCTGCCCTGGGCTGGCAGGAGGCGGGGACCTGGGCGAAGAGGAAGGTGCCAGGTCAGTCAGGCAACTCTCCCTGCCGGCTAGTCGCCTGCTTCGGGTGAGTTGGAGATGGGGGTGTCCCTTGGCATATGCTAGACTGTGCTAGGGAAAGGTGAGGGACAGCATCCAGGGGATGAGGGCAGGGTGTGTGTGTACATGTATTTGTGTGTGTGTGTGTGTGTGTGTGTGTGTGTATGTCTTTGTGTGTCCCCACATGGGCTCAACCAGGGGATACTGGCACTCACCGAGCAGAGCAGACTTTGGTGGGCACATAGGGCAGGGTCCTAGGGGGCCGCTGCTGTGCCAGGCATCACCGCTTGAGGTGTTGGATGGTGAGGGGTTGGGGACTGATCAAAGTGGGTCGGGGGGCTGTCATTTACAAAATGCTGGAGCGTTTTGCTGCCTTAGGGCCCATCTGTTCTTGCCGCCTCGGGGCACAGGTGCAGGCAGGCGGCCATGACTCCTGGATTCCCGTGGAGCAGTGCGGGCCTTTTTCAGGACTGTGCCTGCTTCTCCCGAGGAGACCGACCCGGAAGAGGCATTGGGTCTGGGTCTGGGGGCCGAAGCAGCTTCAAGCCCAGCTTGGGAGGTGGCTGGCCTTCTGCCTCAGTACTCCCGGCTCCCGTGTCCTGGCCGGGCCACGTGACCTCTCCGAGCTTCAGTCTCTATCTGTGAAATGGGGGTGTGAGTGCCCCGGGAGGAGGGAGCTGCCTCGTGCTCTCCTGATCAAGCTGGTCTCAGAGATACCAGGCCTGCGGCGGGGCCAGGCCTTAACCTCCGATGTTCCTTTCTGCTTCCAAGTGGAAACACACCATGGAATTGAGAATCCTTAACCTGACCTGTGAGGGTGTGCTTCCTGTGCTCTCTGGAAGGAAAGAGAGAACTGTCACATAATATATTCTACTAGGCAGAGGGTGGTAAAGGTGATTAGAGACCGGCAAGGTTCTGGCCTTGGGGATCAGGGTTTACTCTCAGCACGTGAATCTGGGAAGACTTCCTGGAGGAAGTGATGCTGAAATTGGGCCTTAGGATGTGTGAGCACTGGAGAGGGAGGAGGAGGGGAAGAAAGGAAGAAATGTCACTGGTGGAAGGTGGCATGTGTGTGCAAAGCCACCCGGAGCTTTGATGATACCTGGAATATAGTAAGTGCCTGATAAAAGTCATCACCAAAGTCAATCTGACTCTAGGATTTGGGTTAGGTATCTGGAAGAAGGGATGTGTGGGGGTGTGATAGAGATTTTCAGACCGCCAGGCGAGAACGGACAGGTTTATTTGTTTGTTTCTTTGTTTGTTTTTGAGACAGGGTCTTGCTTTGTCACCCAGGCTGGGGACAAAGATCATTGCAGCTTCTGACTCCCAGGCTTGGGGATCGTCACACCTTAGCCTCTTGAGTAGCTGGGACCCCAGGTGTGCACTACCACACCCAGCTATTTTTTTTTTTTTGTATTTTTTTGTAGAGATGGGGTTTTGCCATGTTGCCAGGCTGCTCTCAAACTCCTAAGCTTGAGCAATCCACCCTCCTTGGCCTCCCAAAGTGCCAGGATTACAGGTATGAGTCACTGCGCCTGGCGAGAAAAGACAGTTTCAGAGCCTTATGTAGGTGATTTCTGGTGGCGAGGGAACTGATTTTTTTTTTTTTTTTTTTTTAGCCCCTGCAGATTGGCTGGTTGCTTCAGTGGGAGTGTCTTGCTTCCTTGGCTTTCCATTCACTTGGCAAGTTTGTTACGGGCCCCTGTGTGCCAGGCTCGGCCTGAGCATCCGTGGAGCCAGAGGAAGCTAAGCTGGGGGGACAGTGACGCAGCAGGTGGGGAGGGGAAGCAGCTGCGCCCATTCCCCCTTCTGGGCAGGTTGGGGAAACACGGTGATTGTTCTGGGAAGCTGCAGCTTGGGGAGAGATGACATTTCCTATGGCCCAGTGAGGGTGGGGCCCTGGAGTGTGGGCTAACAGCGGGCAGTGGTGGAAAGTGGGCGTAGGCACCCGGAGGCCCGTGATGCCCCCAGATCCTCCACCAGGGACACAGCCGGCAGCCGAGCAGTGACAGGTTCCCCCACCCGCTTGGGTCTCTGCCCGCCCACGCCTCCCTTGCCGGTCGTTTTCTCTGGCCTCTGCCTCCTTGCTCTTTCTTGGCAGACACTGTAGAACCCTGCCTGAGGCACAGCACCCAGGCTGCCTTGGGGACAGACAGAATGGGGACAGCGTCCTGTCCTATGGCCCATGGAGCCCCCCCGCCATGTTCCTCTTTGTCCCCAAGGCCACTCTCCTTCCTCCACGCCCAGGTTTCTAGCATCCAGGGAAGACCTGAGTTTGGAGTCTGGCTTCTGACCTGGATCCTGGACAAATTACTCAGCCTCTTTGCACCTCAGTTTCCACCTATGAGAGTGAGAGTGAGCCATCTGTAAGAACGGGTGTGAGAATTACCTTGCAGAATCGTGCAGGATGCACCAAGCCAGACAGCGTGGCTGGTGCCTCCAGGCAACTGCTTCCACCATTCAGAGGATTGTTCTGTCCGCTCAACAATTCAGGCAGCTCACTCAGATCAGAGCCTCTGCTACTACCAGTGACATAAATTCAGAATCCCCCACAAGGAAACAAAAACGTGCAGCCACCCTCCAGGCACCTTCAAAAGGAAGGCTCTGGACACACAACAGGACAGGGTCCCTATCCCCAAGGACTCACTGCATATAGTGGGGGACTATGAACCATGAGCTGGTGAGTGTAACACATGGTGACAAAGGAGGAGCCTAGCCTGGGGTGTCCTGCAGTGAGTCCTAAAGATGAGGTAGGACTGGGCATGGTGGCTCACACCTGTAATCCCAGCACTTTGGGAGGTTGAGGCTAGCGGATCACCTGAGGTCAGGAGTTCGAGACCAGCCTGGACAACATGGCGAAACCCTGTCTCTACTAAAAATACAAAAAATTAGCCAGGTGTGGTGGCACACGCCTGTAATCCCAGCCACTCAGAAGCTGAGGCAGGAGAATTGCTTGAACCTGGGAGGAGGCGGAGGTTGCAGGGAGCCGAGATCGCACCAGTGCACTCCAGCCTGGGCGACAGAGTGAGACTCTGTCTCAATTGAAAAAAAAAAAAAAAAACAGCAACAACAAAAGAGGAGGTAGGACCTGGGAGATGAGGGGGCCTGGGGTGGCACAGGGAGGGCACCAAGGCAGGCAGCGTTGTGGGCTGTGGGTCAGCATGTGGACACGCCGTGCCATGTTGCTCACTGAGGCAGGGAACACACCCAGCCCAGGTCAGGCCAGGTGCTTTGCTCCTCCTCCCTCCTCCCTCCTCTCTCCTCCTCCCTCTGGGATCTCGAAGTACAGGGGTGGGAGGAGAGGCCCCCCCAGGCCCTGCTGTCCCCATGCCCTCCTTGTGGGACTCCTGGGCCGCTGCTGCTCCCCCTGAAGTCGAATGGAAGAAGTGAGGAGCGCTTGGGTCTGGCTCTCCGTGTCTCTTGGTGGCTGATGTTCCTTTCTGGCTGATGCAGAGGATGCCGCAGGAGGCCAAGCCTGCCCGTCTGGCCTGTCCGGCCCGTCCAGATCTGCAACGCGGAGCAGCCCCCAAAGGTCTGCTGTAGTGAGGGGAGGGCACTGCAGGGAGTTGGCCTGGGGTGGCGAGGTGACTGGGTCCATGAGCCTTTTGAGTGAGCGCTCACATCCACACCTGCTGTTTCTGTGGCCACTGGAGCTGCTGGCCCAGCCACCTTCTACCTGGCCCAGGTGGGAAACAGCCTCTCCACCTGTTGTGTCCCTAAGCACCCAGCTCCAGACCTCCCGGGAGGACCACGGCTGGCCCCTGAGCTGGCCACCCGCAGGCCTGGTCTCTGGGGTCAGAGGCAGGACCCTTGACTTCTCAGAGCAGTGGAGGGGAGTCTGTGCTTTTTACCCACGGGGCCAGGTGACTCCTGCTGTGTGTGCAGCCAGACTCACCTGCTCAGGGCCGGCCGCCAGGGACCCCAAGTGTCTAAGCGTCTGCTTCTCACCGGCCCCACCCTCCGCTATAGTTTCTTTTGCCTTCCTCCTAAATTTGCATGGCAGAAACTTCCTTCTACAAATATTCGCGGCGCGCCCACTGTGTGCCAAGCATTGTTGCAGGCAGGGGGTTGTTCAAGACAGACTGCAGGGCGGTCAGCAGCCATGACTGCGTCTTGGACCAGGACTGCCCTCTGTGTCCGTGTCACCTCCTCCACCCCAGCCAGATGGCTTAAAGCTCCAGGGGGCTTTGCCTCCTTTCACCTTTCCTCCCCCTGCCCTGCCGCAGGTGTGTGCAGATGTGAGGTGACCCCATTGCCCCATTTGATTGGGAGGCCCCCCCGACGGCCAGGAGAAGCCCTTTCTCTTGGCATTCCACAGCACGCTGCTCCTGCGATGTTCTGTATACGGTAGCCTTGCTCCTTGCCTCTAACTTATTCCTGGATACACAGAGGAAGCACGCAGTCCTCTGCCATTTTGCAAGTATTTGGAGCAGTGGAGCCGGAGAGACGGACTTGCCCCATATCTCTAGTCGTTTTCTAGACATTGCTGTAACCTGGTGACTTAGGGTCCTGACTGCACCCCAGGCTCCCCTCTCTGGGCTCTGGCTGGCACGACCTTCCTTTTGAAGGCGCCTGGAGGGTGGCTCCGTGTTTTTGTTCCCTCGTGGGGGATTTTGAATTTATGTCACTGGTAGTGGTTTGGAAGCCACAGCGTCCTGTGCCAGGTTTAGCAGGATAGAGTTAGAGTGAGCTCTGGCTATGAGAGGATGGCTTGGGCTGGGCGCGGTAGCTTTCGCCTGTAATCCCAGCACTTTGGGAGGCTGAGGCAGGTGGATCACGAGGTCGAGAGTTCGAGACTGGCCTGGACAGCATGGTGAAACCCCCATCTCTACTAAAAATACAAAAAATTAGCCAGGCGTGGTGGCGTGCCTCTAGTCCCAGCTACTTGGGAGGCTGAGGCAGGAGAACTGCTTGAACCTGGGAGGTGGAGGTTGCAGTGAGCCAGGATTCCCCCACTGCACTCCAGCCTGGGTGACAGAGCAAGACCCTGTCTCAAAAAAAGAAAGAAAGAAAGAAAGAAAGAAAGAAAGGCTGGCCGGATGGGGAGGGGCCAAACCCCCCAGGCTCCAGTAGAAGGCCCCCCTCCTGTTCTCAAAATGCTCCTGAGTCCCTGGTTGCCACTCTCCAGGCCAAGGCAGTGGGAGGTGCTCTGTGGGAGATTCTGGCTGGAAAAAGCAGCCGTGTAATTACAGGTACTGGAAATGGTTCTGTTTCCCTTTCAGCCTTTTCCTCCTACCTCCCCCCCACACAAAGAAAACAACAACCAAAAAATCCCCCAAAAATACAAAGCTGGAAAAAGCCCTTAAACCTTCTTAGTTTAGTCTGCCGAGGCGTCCCAGGCGGTGGGCCTTAAACATTTACATTCTTTGGGCTTAGCTGACTCCTGCGAGCGTCGAGTTTCTGGGTTGGTGGCACATCCAGGGTGAAGTAAGAGCTCCTTACAGAGAAAGCACATGTGTGTGTTGGCGCTCTAGATGGCCTGATGGCAGGGGGTGGGCTCCGAGCTCCAGGGCCCCTTCTTGGTAGAGAGCAGATCCTGTGGGATTTTGCGTTAACTTGTCCTGACCTGTTGTTCATCACCTTGGTGCCCGACGAGAAGTGTCTCAGTAGCTCTGTTCTCCAGACCTTTACTGAACACTTACTGTGTGCCAATGATTCAGCTCAGAATGGGGAAGAGGGCATTTGAGAGGCTGATGAGTCAGTGAGGGAGTCACAGCTCACGAATGCTGTATTTCTTCACATCTGAGACCTGGCGACTGGGAGCTTCACCATCTTTTTTTTTTTTAAATATGCTGCTGATTGTCACTGTCATATGCCCTTGACTCCAGGACCAGCCTGATGGCAGAGATCTTAAGATGTGGATCACATGACCTCGAGCCGGTGCGGGAGGAGGACTCTGAGAGGCTGGGAGGCTGGCCGGGGGCACCGCAGGGATCATGGGAGAGGCTCTTCAGTGGCAGAAGCATCTCGGGTGGTGTTTTATGGGCAGAGCGGGGCTGGGGAATGTGACAGCAGCAAGATGAATGCGCAGAGGTGCCATTGACGAGTGATCCTGCTCTGGGCTCTCCAGTCACCTCTAACCTTATAGGGGACAACCACGATGTCTGTTTTACAGATGGGCCACAACCCTCCCCAGCGGATGTGTACCTGGGACCCACCCTGGGCACGTGATGTAGATCTCTGCCCTCCCTGAGCGCCCATGCTGTAAGAGGCTTGAATGGCTCTTTATTAACCACCCATATTCCCGGGACTTAGCTCCTGCCGGTCGAGGCTGGCTCCCTCTTTGTCTTGGACTCATCTCTGTGGCTTCTCTTTAACCAGCACTTAAAAATGCACCAGGCTGAGTGGGGTACCAGCATCATCTCGTCTCATCCCCACATTGTCCCTGTGAGACGGGGTTCATTTTCCTGGTTGGTAGGGAGGGAAACTGAGATTTGGCAAGTCTGTCAGGTGATAGCCAGGTAAGGGCAGAGCCGGGATTAGAACCCAGGGTTGTCAGCTCCAGAGCCTGTGCCTGTCTTTCCTTTCTGCACGTTTGCAGCAACTCTCTTCTGTTATTCCTGTCCCGAGAGGCACCTGCTCACCTGCATGGCCTGTTGCCTACTGGGCTCTTGGCCAGAGGCATTGAAAGCCCTAATCTGATGGTTCATTGAGAAGAGATGGCATCATGATGAGGGCTCAGGATTCGTTGCTGATGAGTTTTCTTTTGGGCCTCTGAGAAGTGGCATCATTGCCGGACAGAGGTGGGAGGTGGGCTGTGGAGAGTCTTGGGCTAAATTCTGGGGAGGCCAGGACCACCTGCAGGTTCCACTGTGGCTGGAATATTCTGGAGGCTCAGGAGAGCCAGCACACAAGGTGGCAGGTGTTGGAGAGGGACAGTGACTTGGAGATTGGGTCTTGCTCTGACCGGTCTGATGGTCAGCGGAGGGAAGCACCGCCTTAGGTCACCAGACACCTCCAGCCCGCACCCGCTCCCCCGGCCCGGACGCTCTTCTCAGACTCTTTCTTTTGTTGTCTGGCTGTGTCAGACGTCTGGGCTCGCAGGGAGGTTCCTGAATGGGCCTTGGAAACAGGTCACTCCCTTCCCGTGCCGCCAGCACTGACCCAGATGTGACCTTCCCTGCAGTGGCAGTGTCTGGCTGTCACTCTTTGATGCTGGCGGTAGGCGGGCTGGGGGGCCACCCCTCCCAAGCTCTGGCCTTCGAGGACTTTGCCATCTCCACAGCCGCCTGCCGGACGTTCCTTCCTGCTGCGGTGCTGGAGAGGGGTATCCACGGGGCCTCTGTCCCAGCGCTCAGCATTTCCGCTCTCATGGAGTGCCCTGGCTGGGCTGGCAGCTTTGAGGGTCCAGATGAAACAGACTAGTTCCCACTGAGCCGAGGGGGGCTGTGGCCCTTCTCTGGACCCAGCCCCTTGGCGGGGCGCTCAGCAGTGGATGTGCCCTCCGTGGGGTCTCTGGGGACTTCCCACGTCTCCCCTTGGCTGGCTGTGGAGCCTCCCTCAGGGCCATTAGCAGAGATCTCAGGGGATCTCAGTGTACCCATCCTGACGCCGGGTACCAAGGCAAGCCGGTAGTGGACCATGCTGCCCTCATTGGGGGGCCTGGAGCCCTGTCCACACACGGGCTTCACTGGAGCTTAGTGTTTAGTCTTCGTGGAATCCAGATGTGAACAAAGCAGAGAAGGGAGGATGCCAGACGCGCCTGCCCGCCTCTCACCCGTGGCTGCCGGCGCATCTTCAGGCACCGAGAGCCCACGCTGGGCAGATTCTGGGGCTTCGGCCTTTGGAGGGCCTCAAGGTGGCTGGTCCTCCGGGCCTCAGGAAGACGATACCATGTCATTCTGCTGCTAGTTTCCAGGGTGGTGAGGAATACATTTCTACTGCTGTCGTCCACGGACGGCAGGGGTCACACCATGTGGGACCTCGGAACCAGGGCCTTCTCCCATCCCTTCCTCCTGGATCTGTCCTCTCTGTGGCCCATGCAAAATTCCAGGGGTCTTTTCCTGCAGGAAGGAGAGCCAGGGTGCAGGCCCCGAGGAGGTGGGACACGTGCAGGTGACTACCCAAAGCTCTCCTTGATGACCCAAACTCGGGCTGAGGAACCCGTCCTTGGGGCAGCCGAGGTCTCTCCGTCACAGTTACACCTCTTCCTTTTTTTTTTTTTTTTTTAAACAGTCTCACTCTGTCTCCCAGGCTGGAGTGCAGTGGCACAATCTCAGCTCACTGCAACCTCCGCCTCCCGGGTTCAACAATTTCTCTGTCTCAGCCTCCCAACTAGCTGGAACTATAGGCGTGCGCCACCATGCCCGGCCAATTTTTGTATTTTTTGTAGAGATGTGGATTCACCATATTGGCCAGACTGGTTTTGAACTTCTGACCTCATGATCCTCCCGCCTCAGCCTCCCAAAGTGCTAGGATGACAGGCGGGAACCAGCACGCCCAGGAGCTCAGACTTATTTTTCTAGTTTTTCAGTCCATATCTTTTTTGTGTGCCAAAGTAGAGGCCCATATTTCTGGTAGATAATCACTTGTTTTTCTCATTCAGTAAGTGGGCACCTCTGATGCAGCTGGAATGGGCCCCAGGTGGGAAGGACTTTGTCCTTACCACCACATGGAGCTGGCACATAGTGGGACTCACAGCTCTTGGTGGCATCAATGAATTGTGTCCCAATTAGCTGCTGGTGGTGTGCCATCTGCGGCTCTGCTCTGCAGCGAGATCCACCACGATCCTGTGGCTCCGCACGTGGTAGGTCCTCGGTGAGGCTGTGATGAGGACTGTGGGGGCATTTGGTGCCTGGTGCAGGTCCCTTGCTGTCCTCCTTGGTGTCTCTCTGTGCCCAGCCTCTGGAGGGTCGGTGGAGGGCTGTGGGCCCGGGACTCGGTGTGTCCGATAAGGAAACCAGCTTGGGTAGGGAGGGGAGTCAAGACAAAAGCCTGGTTGTGCCCTCGGAGAAAACCCAAACCTGGGTTTCCTTGAGGCTGAAACTGCCAGCGCCCGGCCTGTCTTGTTCCCATAAAGGGCACTTTGTGTGTGGCTCCTGGCAGGAGGCAGCGGCCAGCCAGCGTCTCCTGGAGCCCAGACTCTCTCTGGGAATGAGCGTGGCCACCTCCGAGCCACAGCTCGCTGTGACGAAAACCCTTGTGGCCCTGGACTTCTGAGAGCTGACACCAGGCCAGACAGTTGTGTTTGGGACAAGCCTGTTCCTCATGCTGAGGAGCCAGCATGGTCTTGTTGGATCCAGACCAGACACATTCTTTTTTGGAAAACGGAGTGGGGTGGGAGAGCAGGGACACCGGCCTGGTGGGCTGGTTGATCAGAGGCACTTGCGAGCAGGTCTGTAGTGGGTAGGAAGCCCCATCGGGAGGCAGAGACACACGCTGGCCGCTGCTTCCTGATTGGACAGCCAGTGTGGACGCAGTGGCTGCACTCGCTGGAAGCTGGGACCCCAGAGCTCAGCACGTGGAGCTAGACGAAGCTTCCTCTGCTCCCACTGCAGGCTGGGCTTCCCCCAGCCAGGGCACTGGGCGTCCAAGAAGACCTGTGCTCTGCCATCCAGCCTGAGCCAATGCCCCTGTCCCCCGCCTCCGCCAGTGCAGGTGGAGAGCTGTCCCCGCTCCCTGGGTCCTCGCCAGCCCTGCACAGTAGGGACGGTCTGGGCTGTGTAGGATTGAGCTCTTGCCACCTTTGGGGACTGAATTCTCGAGGAATAAAGGCCCTGGAGGGTCGACCTGGGGCAGGAGAGCTTTGGATCCAGTGGGGAAGGTTCCATAGCAGGTCGGGGACAGAGAGATGGATGCCTGCTCACCTTTTCAGGAAAGTGATGTGGGAGACCTTAGGCCCTGCTTTCATGGGAGTGGCGTTTCTGTAGAGCATGGTGGTGTGGGCAGGTGGCACCGTGGAACAGAGAGTCACTCAGCAGGCACGTACCAAGCTCTGTAAAAGGCCCCGAGACACAGCGTGAACAAGACCGAGTCCCAGCCCCCATGCTCTCATCGGGGACAGGCCTTAAGTAGATAACCAAGTGAACGTCATTGTGAAGTTCCATGGGGAAGCTGAGCGTGGCACGGGGGCAGAGGACGTTTGCCACTTGGGCAGGATGGCTGAGAAAGGCCTTGGTGACATGGTGACCTCGGAGCAGAGCCCTGAGGGAGGTTGGGGAATGGCCACCTCGGGCCTCAGGTCCTGTGTGCCCAGAACCAGGCAGAGGGCTTGGGAAGTGCAGAGATCCTGAGGCAGGAGCCTGGCAGGTGCCAGGAACAGCCAGAAGGCCAGTGGTACAGGCAGGAGAGAGTGGGGGAAGGAGCTGACAGAGTGTCCTGGGTCCTGGCCAGGAGGAATGTGGGCTCCCTGAGGTCAGAGTGACCTGTCCCACTCCACCCCTGCATGTCCCTGAGTCCATCTGTCCCCGGAGGTTGGCTGGGCCAGCTGCTGCATGGGGAGGTCAGGTGGAATGCTCTCGGTGGGGCTGAGTTTACTCTTCCCTGCCTTTTATTCGTTGGGGCTTTGGTGCTTATGAGAAGACTTCTTGAATAACAAAGAACCATCCTGCAAGACCCTTGGAAAGATCTGCGTTTGTTCTCAGCACCACCCAGAGGGCTGGGCAGGTTGCTTTGCTGATCCTCAGTCTCCCTGTGCGGTGTGGGTAGAGACACCCGGGGCCAGTCAGACCTGACCCCGTGGAAGCTCTTGGAGTCTCTGAAGGGGCCACAGAAAAGTCAGTGGGTGGTGTCAGAGGAGTCCCCTCACACTGCCCGGGCACAGCAGCTGAAGGCATGACCAGAGGGGACATGGAGGCGGGAGGTTCACCTCAAGACCACCAGGGTCGCTGTCTGCATGTGGCCAAATGTTCTCCCTGGTGGGCGGGCTGGGTGGGCTCCAAGTGGGAGGTGGGGTGAGAGTCTGAGGGCCCCAAGGAGCTGGGGGACCACAGGCCTTGCCGTGGCTCCTGTGCCACCTTCCGGAAGGAAGCCACTGAGGCTAAGCCACCCTTGGTCAGCTGCCTCCAGAGAAAAACAGCAGCCTGATCATCAGCCGTCTTCTCTCCCACTGGCCGAGCAGACATGGTGAGCCTGCTGCTTCCAAGGGGCTTCCTCACTCCTGCAGTTTAGTTTGCATTGGATTAACTGGAAAGACTTACTGCCTCTGAGTCAGAACACAAAAACCCCCTGGATGCACCAGAGTGTTTGCTGCCAAGGGAGCAGCTGGCGCCTTTTTTTGGTGGCGGTGGTGGGGGGGGGGACCCTAACCCCTTCTTTCCTGCTTACAGCCCTTTCCAGTCTTCCAGATTGAGAGGAACCTGGTCCCAAGAACCCCAGCCTCCTTGCACCGGGGGCGTCGTGGCTTAGGGGCAGGCGCTCAGGGCGGGCATCGGGATGGTTCCTCATTCTTAGATGCATCTGCTGTTGTTTCCTGAGGAAGAGATGAGCACCACCCCCTATGCCCACATGTAGCACTTCCGAGGGTCCCAGTGTGGTCCTCTGAGCCCACAGCCTCCAGAGCGGCCACGCATAGGAAGATCCACCCCAGTGTGGGCAGAAATTGGTAGCTATTTTTATCTCATCTAGTTTCATTTCTATTTCAGGGATGTGTGTTTCGTAATGTATATAATCTATTGATACAGAAGCATGTGAGTATCACATATACATGAGTGTGTATGTCTTTGGCGGGTATGTGCTTAAAAGTCGATCGCCAGTCAGAGGATGATAGCTGCTGTAGATGAGGTTCTGGTGTGTAAGGGGAAGAGGGTGTCACCTGGGGTCCGGGAACAGCTGCACTATGGGGAATGCACCTTACAAGGCAGAGCAGGCAGACGGGGAGGGCAGGGTTGGGCGTGGGCTGGGCAGACAGCAGCATCTGAGCACGTCTGTGTTTGAAGAGCAGCTGGCCACCCCAGTCCACCAGGATCCATGCACTTGAGCCTGCAGGACAGTCCTGGAGTTTCGGGGAGAGATTTGACCCCTGTTTCTTCACCATTTCCTAAAGTCTCAGCCACGGTCAGCACACTTGAAGGGCCAGATGGTAACTACTGAGGCTTGGTAGACCGCACGGTGTCTGCCGCAACGACTCAGCTGTTTGTAGCGTGAACATAGCCACAGACAACGTGTAAACCGTGTGCCTGGCTGTGTGCCAGTAAAGCTTCACTTCCGGAAGTAGCCAGTGGGCCACATTTGGCCTCTGGGTGTAATTTGGCCAGCCCTGGTCTAGATTTAAGAGGACGGTCCCTAATGGGGCCCAGGACCAGCCTCAGTTTCTCACCAAAGTGCAGGCCCCTGACTTCGGATTAGTGAATGGAGTGCGCCAATCACACGCTTTGGGAGGATTTCGGGGGCATGGCGTGGACTTTTCAGAGAGTTTGCTTAGCTGGAGCAGGTGATGAACAGCCATTAGATCACATGGTAAACATCTCAGCTCTGCCGTACACCTTGACACCCCCTCCTTCAGAGCCAGATGAACGTACTGTGTTGAGGACTCCGTACAGGGGCCAAGGGAGGAGGCCGGGCCTGGCTCATCAATAGAATCTTGAAGCCGCTGAGCCCAAAGACATTTGGACATCCTCCAGACTGTCATCTCTCACGGTGTTTGCAAAGATGTGCTCCAGGAAGAATGTCCTTGTTCTTCCAGTTTGGGGACTGCTAGAGTTGAACAGAACCCTTGAGTTTCTGCCCAGCAGGACTTCTCAGAGCCTTTAAGACGCTGATGTGCTTTGTGACTCTCTAGGAGAGGATAAAGGTTTCCCCCGACTCGGAAATGATTTCAAGTGCTTTAAGACTCTGTCAAGGCCACTTTGGGGAAGAGCTGATTTCGTTCAACGCTCTATTTTATAAACAGGGACTCTAAGGCCCAGAGAGGTAAATGTCTCATTCGGGGTAACCCAGAGGCTCATGAGCGAGTTGAGATGAGCACTGAGCTCCTGCGGACCGCCTCCCTTCTGGCATGGGAGAGCCAGGGAGTTGACGCTGGGTTGCAGGTTCTGGGTTCTAGGTAGTGCTTCTGGGCCCATGAAGATGGTTTTGTCCCAGGAATACCCTGCATCCTTTCACCTGAAGCCCACTCTGCGTCGGGGCTTCCCAGCACTGCTGTGACATTGTTGCCATAGGACAGGGGAATTGTCCGTGTGGGGCCTGTGCCGGGCATTGCTGGGCATTTAGCAACATCCCTGGCCCCCACCCACCAGACGCCACCCCAAATTGTGACCAGCAAATGTGTCTCCAGACATTGTCAAATGTCCTGGAGTAGAGAAGGGAGGGTGGTAAAATCACCCTGGTTGAAAATCACTGCTCTGGCCGGGCGCGGTGGCTCACACCTGTAATCCCAGCATTTTGGGAGGCTGAGGCAGGCAAATCATGAGGTCAAGAGATCAAGACCAGCCTGGTGAATGTGGTGAAACCCCATCTCTACTAAAAGTACAAAAATCAGCTGGATGTGGTGGTGTGCGCCTGTAGTCCCAGCTACTCGGGAGGCTGAGGCAGCTGAATCAGGAGGTGGAGGTTGCAGTGAGCCGAGATGACATCACTGCACTCCAGCCTGGTGACAGAGCGAGACTCCGTTTCTAGAAAAGAAAAGAAAAGAAAACCACTGCTCTGCCCTATACGGGTGGACCCTGCGCTTGCTGGAATTTGCCATTCAAGGGCAGAAAGACTTGCCAGAGCTCTGGCAGAGGTGTAGGAGCTCGCGTGGGGGGTGAAGTGGCGGGGAAGGCCTCCCAAAGGGGAGACTTGAAGATACCTGAGGGCAGTTGTATGAAGCAGTGCAAGCAGTTCAGTCTGCATGGGGCTCAAGTGCCGCCAGTTGAGGGGTTTGTGGGTGGGGGGAGATGCAGCTGGAGAGGGAGAAAAGGTGAGATCCTGGATGGGTGGACGGGGTGGGAGTCTCAGTCCAGGAAGTTCATGCCAAGGGCCGGAGGGCAGTGATGGGGACGTCAGGGGAGGTGGCACACGGTGGTGGGTAGGTCAGGTGAGAGGGTCCCAGGAAGGGAGAAGGGGAGAGAGCATTTGGGAAGATGGGCAGGGCCACCCATTAGAAGATAGTGCTGGGCAGCTGATCAACATGGTGAAACCCCATCTCTACAAAAAAAAATGCAAAAATCAGGCATGGTGACATGCACCTATAGTCCCAGCTACTCAGGAGGCTGAGGCAGGAGAATCCCTTGAACCAGGATGGGGAGGTTGCAGTGAGTGGAGATCGCGCCACTGCACTCCAGCCTGGGCGACAGAGTGAGACCTCATCTCAAAAATAACAACAGCAGCAACAACAAAGGAAGTTAGTGCCGGAGTCCAGGAGACCTCCCAGACCTCCACCTTCGACAAATGGCGGTGGGCCGTGGAGATGGTGG
>CAUYLG010012521.1:0-13510 GCA_963573385.1 Cacajao melanocephalus | reverse complement strand
AAGTTCAAGTGGTTTATTGTACAATGTGGTGACTATAGTTAATACTGTATACTTGAAAACTACCAAAAGAGTAGACATTAAGTGTTCTAACAATTAAAAAATGATAAGTATGTGAGGGAATGCATATAATGATTAGCTCAGCTTAGCCATTCCACAATGTATTGCGAAATATAATATACAAAATGACGTCAGCGGTTCAGAGCTCTAACATGCAGCCTGGAAGCCATTCTAAGAAGGACTACCTGCGTGACCTTGCAGAACTGTAGCTTGCCTTGAGCTTTTCAGCTGCGGCAAATCACCACAACCACATTCTGGACAACAGCTGAATTTCACTAGCACTGCAATTCCTGAACAGCAACGATCAATGAAGTATGGACTCATACTAGACCAACCACCTCCACCAATGATAATTCTTTCAAAACAACCTGTGTCATACACCACCAGGGTTCTTCTAAATATTCCTACTCTCCTTCCTTTTTCAGAACACAATTTGGCTTTTAGTCAAATCTGTATGTTTCAGGTTGTAATTTCTAAGGCCCCAATAAACACCTTATCTTAGATGCTTTTTGCCTCTGTTCTTTTGTCTCTTCTTGGTTGGCTGTAGACATATTTTAAATTCCATTTTTTTTTGAGACAGTGTCTTTCTCTGTCATGCAGGTTAGAGTGCAATTGCAGAATCTTGGCACACTGCAACCTCTGCCTCCTGGGTTCAAGCAATTCTCCCGCCTCAGCCTCCCCAGTAGCTGGGATTACAGGCACCTGCCATCATGCCTGGCTAATTTTTGTATTTTTCTAGAGAGGGGTTTCACCATGTTATCCTGCTGGTCATGAAATCCTGACCTCAGGTGACTCACCCACCTCAGCCTCTCATAGTGCTGGAATTACAGGCATGAGCCACTGCGCCCAGCCTTAAATGCCTATTTAAGACTATTCAAATTGTGAAATTCTGAGATTCAGACTTGAAAAATTAAATTGTTTCTAAAAGATATCATACTATCTTCCAGCATAAAAACATAAAGATCCTGCTAACATGGTTGTTACTTTACTAATAAAAACTTTCCAAGATTGTTTCTGAGGCATGTGTTTCTTACATGTGAAAATACGTATTTGTGTGAATACATCTCTGTTTATCTGTGTATAAGTAATTGCTATATTTAAAGCTATTCTAATGATTTTATTTTTATCCCGATGGGACTCTATTTTAAAACCCAATGATTTGCAGGTGGCAGCAACATTTGTCTTATTCTTTGTGTTGTAAATGTTACATTTATTGTAGAAAACATGAAAGCTTAATTTAGATTGAAAACAAATCAGGACATAACTTAATTTTCACTTCTAGAAATTTTATTGACGTGAAAACAAAGCAAAAACTTGTATTTGTTTTCTTCAGTTGGTAAGTATATGAATTTGATTCTTTTTAAATTTATGTTTATTCATATTCCTAGGTAGATATCTGTTTCTTATCTATATAGAGAGGAAATCATACCTGCTATAGTTTGTGGAAAATGTAGCACTTTCTTTATATCTTCTGCCTAAATGTGTGTACTTATCTCTCTCTCTCTAAAATGGTTCTTTTTATCATATTCACTTAATTTAAAAATTCAAAAACATTAAATATATAGGTAAAATAGAAAGCAAAGTACTAAAAATATGACAGCTGTGTAATTGTAAGTTCTCCTTTCCCAGAAAACATCCTGAGATTTATTATACAAGGTCATGTCTGAAAAAAAAGATTAAATGTTACAGGACCATCACGGTCTACAATAGCTGCTCCTTTGCTGCTTGCACTTTTATTTAAAGGCTACATGATTGGCACATTTTATTAGCTAGCTCTGTGCCTGCAGCTTTGTCATAGCAATTGCTAAATTAATTTATAAACTTCAGTCAACTTGTATTTTTAAAGCTTTCTCCCTGGTTATCCTTCACAATACTAGAATTCTCCCTAGACAAAACACTGCTGTTAAAACTTTAATTCTTTCCTTGTTAAATAGTCGTGTTCTTTTAATTTTAGCATAGGTCTAAAGGGTAAGCTTTCCTAACACACATGTTATTTTGTGAATGACTACTTCAGGAAGAAGTCAAACTGCAATGTGTATGGGATGGATTATTTACATTTTATTTTAATAGAAGCTATTATAATTCATTGTATTCTACAACAATTAGGTTTTAATGCATTCATTGGCAACATACCTAAACTCAAGGAAGGGTAACAGTAATTCATAACAACCTGAAGATAGCTTGATGGTTACAAAAAATTTATAAATGAAATATAGCTTATGAATAAATCAAATAAATTTGGAAAAAATATTCACTGAAAGAAGTCTTCAACAATGAACAGGTACAATGTGATCCTTTTAGCTTCCTACCGACATCAAGCTTATGTTGTCTTTAAATAATCAAATGTTTATGTTATTTTTCTTCAGATAAAATCTTATTTCTTTGAGATTTACCTCACCTTTCCTACAATAATACCTATGGGAACATTTAGGAAGATAGGAGACATACAGAGATTGTCTTTAGACTATCAATGCTTAAACATAGATAGTATTGCTGGATGGTTCGCTACTCTTTCATGACGACTTCACTGAAGGTAATCTCTTTAAGAAATTCATAGGGAGACATGAGGTTGGGTGATAATGCTGGAATAATTTTATGAACTGAAGGAGATGAATGAAGGAGGCAGGGTAATTCATACATAATGAGAGAACATTAATGTAATAAAAGGTTCTCTTGGTTTGAAAGAAAAACTTTGCTCAGTATGCCTATGTGATTTTCTTTGTTGATTTCTAGTAGGCAAAATTTACTTCAGTTATTCATTTAGACACAAAACAATACCAACACTACCAATATATCTAAAGTCTCATAAAAATATTTACTAAATGCCCATTCCTCTCATTTAACTTAAACTGAGTTTCCTGGGCCTATACTTCCCAAGTGCTGAGATTTCATGCATAGGCCTGAAGATAATACTTGCAGTTTCGCAAGATTACCCGCTACTTTAAAGAAACTTTTTAAACTTGAGTTTAATGAATATTGAAATATTTTCCATATATTATTTTCTAAGCAAATCTGTGTGTAATGTAAGTTTTGGGCACCATCTATGTAAATAATACATTTTAAAATGCATTGAAGTGCATAGACTTTAAGACACATAGTCCAGGTAATACACATCATGAGTAGCAAAGTTAGAATAAACACACAAGCCTGGCTGATTCAGTACTCTTATTATTATTATTATTATTTTTAACACTACACTCATATTATGTTAAGCTGCTTCTATCTTAAAATCAGAGTTACAACCAAAAGTATAATATAAATTTCAGCTTTTTGAATTTAGGTCTTATTACTTTTTGGATAATTTCTTATACTGTTTGTAGGCTCAGTTGACCATGATTCCACTGATGAACTTCAGGTAATGTTTTACAGAAAATAATTCTCAGCTTAATGCTTGCATTGAAAATTCATTGTGTATCTTAGTCAGCTTGGGCTGCTATAACAAAAATATCAAAATCTATGCCACTTAAAGAACAGGTTATTTACTCCTTATAGTTTTGAAGGCTAGGAAGTCCAAGATCATGGTTTCAGCTGATTCAGTTCTTGAATAGGAGTCTCTTCCTTGTCTGCAGACTTACACTTTCCTGCTGTATAAGGGCAAATCTGAAACAGAGAGAGAATAAGAGGAAGTGTTCTAGTATCTTCTCACACAAAGGCACTAATCCCATCATGTGGGTCCCACTCTTATAACCTAATTATCTCCCAAAGGCCCCACTTCCAAATACCATCATACTGGTTTTTAAGAGTTTTAACAAACAGATTTTGGGGGAACATAAATATTCAGTCCAATCCAATAAAATATTTTATTAGCCATGATGTCAGCTCCAACCTCAAAGTCCTTACTTTAGGACTCATAATTAGCCAGGTACCTTCAGGAAAAAAACAAAACAAACAAACAAACAAACAAACAAAAAACACTACGTAAGAACTGCATCTGTCTTTCTATGTTTTATAGTAAGGAACCTTTTTTTAAAAAAGTGCTTATACAATGATTCTGTAATTTGAAATATAAGAATAGACATAAAAATAAGAACAACTATAATATAAATTATGATAAGCACCAAGGAAGATGTTTGAATCTTATATAATATTAGAGAATGGAATGTTAACTTCTACCTGAATTGATCTAAGAAGATATTAAATTGAATCTTAGAAATACAGTATGTTATTTTTGTTTGTTACAAAAACTAGCACAGTTGTAGCAATAAGAAAACAAGATACTCACCAAATAATATTAAATGACCCAAATTTCTGAATAGTAGAATTCTGCATTAAGACTAATATACTGCTCCAATATATAGTGTTGGAGTAGTTAATTTAAATAGTAGTTAACTTAAAGTGAATTGCCTTTGAATGTCAATCCAAAGATTTTGAAGTTTAGGTTTATTTTTAGCAAACAACTTTACCATGGGAATATTATTTTTAGAGATATATCAGTATGTCCTGATGAAAAAAAGTCATGATAATTGGGGAGGTAACTATAAGAATAAGGTAATATGGCTTAAACCCCATTGATGATGGTAGTAAAGGATATGAAGAGAAAGCACTGTTACTAATGGTGTCGCTCAAGGTTTGAGTACTTGTCTGATACTCTTTGAATAACCCTTTCAGTACTTGCAAACAATTACATGCAATTGGATATTTAAATGTTTGTCTCTGGGAGGATCCAAGATGGCAGAATAGGAACAGCTCTGGAGTGCAGTTCCCAGCAAGAACAACACAGAGGGTGAGTGCCCACTGCATTTCCAAACAAATTTTTACTACCCACAGACCAGGAGATTCATATCATTGCCTATCAGCTTGGGTGACAGAGTAAAACCCTACATCAAAGAAATGAAAAAAAGTAGGAAAGAAACTGGGAAATAGTACTCTTACCAAGGGCATGCTTTGTGTTTTATACTTTGGCGACTCAGAGCTTATCCTCCAATGCATGTTTGCTAACTCTTTTACTACTTGCATTCCATTTTGTTGTAGCTTGCTTTATTGCGAATTTTATCTAGAAAACATGTTTTATGGTGAATACTCTTTCAAGTTATTAAAATCAGTTTGAAATTACCCCTCTTGAAAAATGATTTTGAGATCACTGGAGATGTTAATGGATGTTTGCAACTGTCTGCTTCTAATACCGTTCTTTCTTTTCCATGAGAAAAATAACTAAATTCACTGTGCTCTGTGTATGAGGCTTCTAATGTATACGAAATGCAGAAGTCAAATATGTAAGCAGAACCATTCCAACTATTGGTGAAGGGCATAGAAAATTTCGGCATCTAATGAAGTCTGCTGTATACTTACAGTCCTCTGAACTCACAATTAATCAAATTTGACAACTGACTACAAAATGCAGATTACTTGGCAGATAACAACTTATGTATCAAATATTCTCCTTACTCTCCTTGAACTATGTGTTTTTTACTCCATGAATCTGGTGTTTTATACACACTCAATAAATCTATTGCCCAAAGTTGCTTTAAATAGCTAGTACTTATGTGTCCATTTAATTATCTGATATGTTAGCAATGTATCAAGCAAGTTGAACTGCAGTGAAGGATGTTTGATTTCAAGGACACTTGTTCTCCAATAAACATAATGCATTTTTTGAATACATGTTGAGTCCCATTTTTGATGGAAAAATGATACTTTATTTATTATATTATAAAATGAAGACAATATAACTGATTGTTATTACTAATAATTAATTATAATTAAATAAAACATTTAATAATTTTCATAGCAAAAAGTTATTTTTTTGGTATACATTTAATACTAAATGTATCACTTAACATTAATCATCCCTAATCTAATTTTCCAAGTGTTATTTTGTAAAAATATATAAATTAGAGTGTTATAAGGTGGCTATTATCAAAAATTGTTAAGAAATTTGCAGAATAAAGGCATTTACTTGAAATAAATGTGGAATAAAATAAATAATATCAGTTGACAAGAAATGAAACAGTGAGAAAAAATATAGCAAGTAGGATTATAATAATTGTCAAGCAAAATAATAAATACCCCCTTCAAAATACTGTCATTCCCTGTCGGTATTTCTTTGTTGAGAGTACAGCAGTGGAAAATGCATGGATGCAGATAAGAACTTGTTTAAAGATAAATCAATTGAAATACATTAAAGGAAATGAAGATTATTTGTAAATTAATTTAACCCACTCAAGTGCAGAATTATATCATGTTGATTGCTGTTGATTATTATTTCCAAACTTTGGAGCAGAAGATACTTTAGATATAAATATATACACATAATTAATTACTACAGTACCAGATTTGGCCATTATTTTTCCTCTATGTATTATAAATAATCACATGAAACAATCTAAGTTTGCTAATTGCTTTCTGAACTTTAATTTTGAAGTATACTGGAGGATTCCAGATACTAATGCTACTTATAGCAATGACTAATTTTAATCAGTCATTTTATAGAAGTGGTGATAAAAAACCCAGAAGCAGATGATAAAAAAAAAAAAACCTCACAGTGAAGTATTCCTTTAAATAGAATGTTGCATAAACAGTAAAGTCATAAACTATTCTAGGCTTCAGGGCAAAATCAGCAAATAGAATACTGTAAATACTGTAGTTTTAGAACTGTAACCAAAAATATTATATAATGGCCATATACACGGAGTTATATTTTAAATACTATGCAAATATCTTTCTACTTTAAGTCATCAGGTGGATAAATATACCAGTTTGTTATTGTAAGGTAAAGGTCATCCTACCATAAGTCCAAATTAAAGGCATACATATACTTACTTCATTAACATTTGAGTAAAAGATTGTCTAAAATATGAGGTTGACTTTTCTTTGTCCTAGTTCAGTTGCTACAGAAAAAAATCTATTATTAATTGTGATACTGAAACCTAGCTGAAATTGTGGAGTGATGTACAAAGTCAGAACTATCAAGCCTCAGTCATTTTTATTATTTATATCTATGATCAGGAATGAAGTCATAAATGTAAGAGTTTACTGATAATCTTGGTACCCATATTAGGGGTCTCTGGAGAAAGAGAACCAATAGAGTATTTAATTTTTTATTTGTTTATTTATTGGTTAATTATAAAGAATTTGCTAACTTAATTATAAAGGCTAAGTGCCAAGACAGCAAGATGGCAGGGTGAGTTGGGAATCTGGAGACCCAGGAGAGCTGATATTGTTTTTCCAGTCCCAATCCAAAGGCCTAAGTATCAGGGAAATTGATGGCAACTCCTCAGGGAAAGGTATTACAGTTCTCTCAGCAAATGCAGGATTAATCTTGTCAGATGGGAGCAGAGAGGCTACTTCTGCTGGCAAGGAGGACTCATCAGAGTCTAGGGACTCAATAGCTCCAGCTTGATCAGTGTCTTTTGATGTCTCCATTTCAACTTTCAGTTTTTCATTCTTCCCAATCCAGTGGGTTTATTTAAAGAGTAAACATTCTGAGAGGTGGGGAGTTAAACTTTCATTGGGATTCAGTCAGTTGCAAGATGACATTCAGAACTGATTTTTAGTAATATCAGCCCTGCACCTGCAGGAGATAAGGGTCTCCATCAGGGCCCACATGGAAGCTCTAAGGTAATTAGTGTAGTTTTGAGCAAGAATTCAATTCACTGTGTTCATCATTTTCTTTCCATACTTTGTACAGAAACTCTAGGAGCAACCAGCCAATGTCATTTTGTTAGCTTGACAATAATGTTTAAAAGTATCATATATGCAATTTTTCAGATCCTTATTTATAAATGGTTGGTTAGGAGTGTGCTATGGTGATATTTTGCTCATCTCTGTTGCCACATCATGGCGTTAACTACTAGCTTTCTTACTACTGGAAATAGAGTTATTGGTATATTTAAATATCATATTACATACGTAATTACAGAAACCCCAGACCCAATTCAGAAAACTTATCTTTAAAACTCTATTCTTCTAGAACCACTCTTGGTCCTCAGATATATATTAGTCAAGGTTTCCCAAGAAACAGAATGAATAGAATATAGATAGATAAACAGATATTAGGTAAAAATACAGGATATATGTATATAGATTATATATACATTAGAATATAAATGACAAAATAATAGAATATATGTATATTCATACACACTAAAGAAGATTTATTATAAGAAATTGATTTACATGATTACGGAGTTTGAGAAGTCTCAAGATTTTCAAGGTAAATTGGCAAACGAGACCTAGGAGAGCCATGGTGTATGTAGTTCCAGTCCAAAGGCCAGCAGGCATGAAAACCAGGAAGAAGCAATGTTTCAGTTCAAGCCTGAAGAAAAGAAAAAGTGAATGTTCCAGTTTAAAGGTAGTCAGCCAGGAGGAATTTCCTTTAGCTCAGGGAAGAGTTAGTATTTGTGTTCCATTCAGGCCTTCAATTAACTGGTTGATGCCTACTCACGTTAAAGAGTGCAATCTACCGTACTTAGTCTTCCAATTTAAGTGTTAATCCCATCCAAAAGCACCATCACAGAAACATTGAGTGTAATGTTTGAGCAAATCTCTGGAAACTTCACGGTCCAATCAAGTCGACACATAAAATGTGCCATCACAGCCTGTATGTTCTAGCAATTTCTGCTAAATAATACAGGAAGAAAATAATTTATTTTTTGATATACATAAAATGTTAGCTTTCAAGTGCTGTGTAACAGATTACCATGTTGAGTGGCCTAGAACAACACACATTGGTTGTTTTATAATCTCCTTGAGTCAGGAGTCTGTGCACAGCTAGAAGGGTCCTCTGCTTGAAGTATTTCAAAGTTGCAATTCAACTGTCTAATTGCAACTGGGCTATGTTCTCAGCTGTAGGCTCTGGGGAAAAATCTGCTTTAAAGTGCTTTCAGATTATTGGCAGAGTTTATTGCCTTTTGACTATATGGTTGAAGGTCCACCTAATTACTGACTGTTAAATGCAGGCTGCCCTCAGCCCCACAGGTGTAGTGTAGTTACCAACCTGTTGATCCACTCCACAAGTAATTCACCAAATGGCTATTGTTCACTTCTTCAAGGCCAGATGTATGGCCTTTCTCTCGATTCAGAATAAGTAATATCCTATCACTATTGTTATATAATGTAATCTAATAAAGTTAGTGACATCCCATCATCACCATCACCATATTTGATTGATTAGAAGCAAGTGTCCTGTGCAGTTCAAGAGAAGATATTATTCAAAGATGTGACTCATTTAAGTTCACTAGGGTGTGTTCATCACTATAAGAAAAATTGTGGTTTTTTTTCCACTTGAATGAAGAGCTGTTAAAAGTAAGTTTTGCTATATGGTTTATTAATTTATCACACGTTAACAGGACACAACCCCATTGTAAGATAAGGAGCATTTGCACCTAAAAATGATTATAAAAAAATCCAGACACAACTTAAAACATATAGTACTCTAAAATAAAAAATAGTGGTATTACAACAGTGAGTAAATGGATTTTGTACTAATTTAGGTTAGAACAACTCTTTAACAAAATGAGATTTGAGCAGAGGTCTAGATTTTTTTTTTTCAAAGTCAATTGGAAACCATCTGTAAAGCCTTTGTCAAGAAGAAACATGACTGAATTTACATTTTCAAAATGATGCTTTTCTTATAGAAAATATCTATGGACAGTGGCAGTTGTGCAGAAGAGTATAAAAGGTTAGTTAAGATTAGTTAAGAAGGTATTGCAGTTTATGCTAGGGATGATAGCGGATTTGAATAGGATGTATGTTAAAATAAAAAAAAGAAAAATAATCCAATATATATTCTATATACCAGATCTACAGACTTGATGCTTGACAGATTTGATGTAGGAAGTGCATATTTCACAATGTTAAGAGAAAACTGGACAGTAGCTCTAAATTGTCAATGTTCCTCTTATATCCTTAAGCAAACTGCATTGACAATATCTCTGAATAAAAACAGAGGTGGGAACACAGTTTGATTTAGTTATTGTTCTTTTGAGATATTCAAACAAAAAATAGGTATGTATTGTATCAGGTAGAGTATGGGGTGTGGGTGTGTGTGTGTGTATGAACAAAAAGTTCCACAACCTAGAGAAAAAAAGTAGGGGGTCTCTATGGTCACATAGACATGAAATAATTGCTAATTACCAGCTTGGGAGAAAGTCTCTAGAAGAGAAGTAAATATCTAACATTCTGGGTATTGTATTCCCCCTTCCTCCCTTCCTTCCTTTTCCCCCTTCCTCCCTTCCTTCCTCCCTTCTTCTCCTTCCTCCTTCCTTCCTCCCTCCCTCCCTGCCTCCCTGCCTCCTTGCCTCCCTTTGTTCTTCCCATCTTTCCTCTCTCGATACCCCGACTTTTTCTTTCTTGACAGGGTCTTGCTCCATTACCCAGGCTGGAATGCAGTGACATGACATTCCTCACTTCAGCCTCAAACTCTTGGGCTCAAGCAGTCCTCCCACCTCAGTCTCCTGAATAGCTGAGACTATAAACATTCATTATTATGACTGGTTTGAATATTGTGTCATATATCAGTTTTATAACCTGCATGAACAGCTAATATTCCAAAAATAAATACCCTCGGAATCTGTTTTTATTTCTAAATTGCTGACGGTATACTCATTATCTACCATTTTTTTTTCTGAGAATTTATGTAATTTCTCAAACACTTGTAATTTTAGAGCCAGAAGGGAGATGATCAAAGGTTATTTTTTTCTTATTTTATATCCCCTTTTAAAATTCAGACCCAAACACAGAGAGATAATAAGGTCTGTGCACAAATATCTTAGGTAATTGATTATATAAAGTTAAATTTTACACATTAATGATAGAATGACTAGAGAAAGATTAGAGTGCATTGTTTCTTTTTTACATTCTTAAACTATTTTAGTGAGAAAATAAAACATATATTAAACAGAACATACTATGTAAGGGCCTAAAATAAAGTTCAAATGAGTAATAAATTTTTAAATAATAAAAAAGAACACAGTTGCTATATGAAATATGGAAAATTATAAAGTTACTCTGGGGAATTTCAGATTCCACTCACAAATATCAACTTACATAGCAAAAGCCCTACTGCAAAGACAGAATGACATATGACCAATGAAATATGAGAGAACCCATATAATTTGATGCCATCTCAGGCTGGCTTCATGACATGTGACCTGTACAGCCACATAGAGTCCCACATGTGGTTTAATGTTTTTTTATTTATATATATAATTACATATGTATATGTGTGTGTGTATATATATAATTACACACACACACATATATGTATACTTTTAGTATTTGTTTTTAATGACAAAAACTATATACGTTTCTGGTATGCAGCATGTTTTAATACATGCGTAAATTGTAGAATGTCTAAACTAAGCTAATAACATAACCAGTACCTCCCACATTTATTATCTTTTCTTTTCTGCTGTGAGAACATTTAAAGCTATTCTCTTTGTGGTTTTTGTGTAAAAATGCTTTGTTGTGAACTACGGTCACCATGTTGTTCAGTAGATCTCCTGAACTTATTCTTCCTGCCTCAATGAAATTTAGTGAGATCCACATGTAAGTCAGATCAGGCAGTATTTGTCTTTTTGTGTCTGGCTTATTTCACTTAGCATAATGTCCTCCAGCCTCACTAATGTCATTAAAAGTTATAGGAATCTCTTCTTTTTTTAAGGCTGAATAACATTTCATTGGGTAAACATACCACATTTTTAATCCATTCAGCTTTGATAGACTCTTAAGTTGATTCCATATCTTGGCTATTGTGAATAGTACTGCAGTGAACACGGGAGTACAGATATCTTAATATACTGATTTCTTTTCCTTTGAATATACACCCACAAGTGTAATTACTGGATGCTATAGTTGTTCTATTTTTGATTTTTTGAGAAACCTGCATACTTCTTTTTATCATGGCTATACTAATTTACATTAGCATCAAGGGTACAAGATCTCCATTTTCTTCACACCCTTGCAGCACTTTCTAACCCTTGTCTTTTTGATAATAACCATCATAACAGATGGGAGGTGATACAGCATTGTGGCTGTGGTTTGAATTTCCCTGATGGCTAGTGATGTTGATTTTTTTTTTAATTTTTTATTGTACTTTAAGTTCTGGGGTACATGTGCAGATCATGCAGGATTGTTGCATAGGTAAATACACGGCAATGTGGTTGGCTGCCTCAATGCCCCCGTCACCTATATCTTGCATTTTTCCCCATGTTATCATTCCCCAACCTCCCCACCCACCCCGCTGTCCCTCCACTGCCTCCCCCAACAGACCCCAGTATGTGATGCTCCCCTCCATTTGTCCATGTGTTGTTCTACACCCACCTATGAGTGACAACATGCAGTGTTTGATTTTCTCTTCTTGTGTCAGTTTGCTGAGAATTATGGTTTCCAGATTCCTCCATGTCCCTACAAAGGACAGGAACTCATCGTTTTTTATGGCTGCATAGTATTCCATGATGTATATGCACTACATTTTCCTTGTCCAGTCTATGATCAATGGGCATTTGGGTTGGTTCCAGGTCTTTGCTGTTGTAAACAGTGCCACAATGAACGTACATGTGCATTTGTCTTTATAATAGAATGATTTATAATCCTTTGGGTATACGCCCAGTAATGGGATTGCTGGGTCAAATGGAGTTTCTATTTCTAGGTCTTTGAGGCATCGTCACACTGTTTTCCACAATGGTTGAACTAATTGACACTCCAACCAATGGTGTAAAAGTATTCCTATTTCTCCACATCCTCTCCAGCATCGGTTGTCTCTAGATTTTTTAATGATTGCCATTCTAACAGCTGTGAGATAGTATCTCAATGTGGTTTTGATTTGCATTTCTCTAATGACCAGTGATAATGAGCATTTTTTCATATGTTTGTTGGCCTCATGTATGTCTTCTTTTGAAAAGTGTCTGCACATATCTTTCGCCCACTTTTGGATGGGTTTGTTTGTTTATTTTTCTTGTAAATCTGTTTTAGTTTTTTGTAGATTCTGGATATCAGCCCTTTGTCAGATGGGTAGACTGCAAAATTTTTTCCCATTCTGTTGGTTGTTGGTTCACTATAATGATTGTTTCTTCTGCTGTGCAGAAGCTCTGAAGTTTAATTAGGTCTCATTTGTCTATTTTGGCTTTTGTTGCCAATGCTTTTGCTGTTTTAGTCATGAAGTCCTTGCCTATGCCTATGTCCTGAATGGTGTTGCCTAGGTTTTCTTCTATGGTTTTTGTTGTGTTAGGGCTTATGTTTAAGTCTTTAATCCATCTGGAGTTCATTTTAGTGAAAGGTGTCAGGAAGGAGTCCAGTTTCTGCTTTCTGCACATGACTAGCCAGTTTTCCCAACACCATTTATTAAACAGGAAATCCTTTCCCCATTGGTTGTTTTTGTCAGGTTTGTCAAAGATCAGATGGTTGTAGATGTGTGGCATTGCCTCTGAGGCCTCTGTTCTGTTCCATTGGTCTATATCTCTGTTTTGGTACCAGTAATGGTGTTTTGATTACTGTAGTCTTGTAGTACAGTTTG
>CAUYLG010012519.1:0-43064 GCA_963573385.1 Cacajao melanocephalus | reverse complement strand
CAGGCTGGAGTGCAGTGGCATGATCTCAGCTCACTGCAACCTCCGCCTCCAGGGTTCAAGGGATTCTCCTGCCTCAGCCTCCCGAGTAGCTGGGACTACAGGCATGTGCCACCATGCCCAGCTAATTTTTGTATTTTTAGTGTAGACGGGGTTTCGCCATGTTGACCAGGATGGTCTCGATCTCTTGATCCACCCGCCTCGGCCTCCCAAAGTACTGGGATTATAGGCGTGAGCCACCGCACCCAGCCTGAAGTAGGAATGATTTTAGAGAGGCGCTAAGTGATCTTTAGGGGAATTCAATAGTCTTGAAGAACATAACAATGGCCTGGGACAGAGTCTGTTGAGCCTGTAGAGCAGCCAGTGGTTTGTGACAAAGGCCTGCCCAGGTGTGTGCACAGACTTCGTCTTCCTGCCATGGGAGTTCAGTTAATGAAAACTTAGGGAAGGGACCAGGAGTCACTGTTTGTTTTCTTCTTCAGTGGGTCCAGACTTTAGGCAGATTAGGAAATTTCAGAGACTGATTTCACTCTGCTCTTTGGAAGAGTGAGGATGGAGCCCAGAAGATCAGGGAGACCTTCAGAGGCTTTTTCTTTAGTTCAGCAAGTCAAAGCGCCATATTTTGGAGTGTCATTTTCTGAGTCCCAACCCTGGCCTCTCTTGAAAATGAGACAATCTGGAACCCTGAGGGTCACTTGGCTACATGGGAATAATGGCCACAGCTCTGCAGGTGGCCCTACGAACAGGCTATGCTCTGTGGACCCCACCAGACTTACCCTTGGCTCTGTCCGTCCTCCATATCATCTGCTGGCCCTCGTAAGAGCTGAGCTTGTAAGACCAGCTCTGTTGCTGCACTGGTGAGATAACTCAGCCATGCTTGCAGCATCTGCCTCTCACTATCCCACTACCATCTGCGTTCCCCGCCTCGCCACCCGCTGCAGCCTCCTGGAGGAACTCTACCTCGTGACTGCTCTGCAGCAGCCCTCACCCCTCGTGGCAAATCATCTCTTCACTTCCGGGCTCAGATTCCTCAGGGAGAATCTCCATAGCCCAGTAGAGCCAGGCTGCTCAGTTTAATGATAACCCAGCAGTTTGAGGGCTGGTTCCTCCAGAGCTAGGGGCCCAACACTGTCCCCAAAAGCTGTGACCAAGGGCTGTGGGCAGGGTCATATGGCATTAAGCATGGCCTCCGGGGCCACAGGGACCATGGACAAGAAAGGGCTAGCACTGAGGCAGGGCTGTCCACCCAACAGAGAACCTTCCTTGGGGGCAGCTGGCCCTGGTCCCAGGCCCCCTCCCCTGAAGCACATGGCGGATACACTGGCCGGCCTTGCTCTGTGACTGCAAACTTCTAAGCCGACACTTCCTTACAGCTGGTCTCACCTTCGCTGATGGCGAGGGGACTCTTCTCTCTTCCACCTTTGTGCCAGAACATATTGTATCTCTGACCCTTATGAAGCAATTTTAGTGACACATTTGAAGAATTCTAAATACAACACTCTCCAGCTCCTATGTACTTTGGGAATATTTATGTGATTCTCAAACTTCTTTTCTAGCAGGAGACCTGCCTCCACTCCATCTTTTTATTTGGCTGGACCCGGGTTCAGAGCCCATTAACTGTTCTTCTGAGATCATGGCATATTGACAGAATCCTCACATTCAAGGTCTTTCTGGGGTTGGTTTTTCATGTTCTTCGTTAAACTCTGTTTTCATTCCCCACAAGGGCACATCCTCTAATGTATTTGACATACATCTGTAACCAAGTGTGTATCCTTGTGTGAGCATGTGTGGATTTTGTTTCCTTGCATTGTGCTATAAATCTTGTTCTGTTTCCTACTCTTCTTACCCAACTGTAAGACTGAAGACCATCTCTGCTGATGTACATGTACATTGAAGTCAGTGCTTTGCAAATGAAAGGTCAGGCCCCACTGGTGGCTAGTGAAAGCAATGTGGTGGGGACATAACTGGCATTTATTAAAAATGAATAGAAAGGCTGGGCACAGTGGCTCATACCTGTGATCCTAGCACTTTGGGAGGCCGAGGTGGGTGGATCACAAGGTCAGGAGTTTAAGACCAGCTTGGCCAAGATGGTGAAACCTCGTCTCTGCTAAAAATACAAAAAATTAGCCTGGCATGGTGGCATGCGCCTGGAATCTCAGCTACTTGAGGGCTGAGGCAGAGAATTGCTTAAAGCCAGTAGGCAGAGGTTGTGGTAGGACAAGATCACACCACTGCACTCCAGCCTGGGCCACAGAGTAAGACTCCATCTCAAAAAGAAAAGACAAGAAAAGTCAGACTGCCTCAGACATAATTAAATATATTTTTATGAATTTTTTCAAAGATGAATGGATGGATAGATGATAGGTAGGTAGATAGATCCCGTGTTACAATGTAAAAAGTATTTCTATGTTGTGGCTCATGATAAAAATGGTTTGTAAGCTCCTAATCTAGTTCATTGCCTCTCACTGCTGTGATTACCCTGCTATTCATCCACTGCATTTTATTTGTTCATTTTGGTGATGAACAACTAGGTCACTTCAGAGTCCCCCACCAACCAGCCACGCTGACGAATATCTTTGTCCAAGTTCTGTCATGTAGAGAATTATCTTTACGCTATGGAAGCCTCTAAATACAGCACTAGACAGGCTGGTGCAGAGGTCACAAAATAGAAAGGCTCATAGGGCAAATTAGGATGCCTGAATCACACGGCATGTTAGATCAATTGGAAACACGCAGCAGGAAGGCAAGGGAAGAGACGGAGTGTGCTAACATGCTTGAGACAGGGTGCAAGTGGGCTGGAAGGTGTGCACGACCTGCGTCCGGGGTGTGTAATGCGCAAATGTCTTCTCTGCCCTCCCCTTCCTACCCAACGCCAGCATCAGCCTTCCCCACTGGAGGTGAATGAGTGGGCCTAGAGTTGAGATCTGAGCAAGGGTGCCCAGCAGACAGATGGTGCCTCAGGGCAAACATACACATTTGCTCTATTTGACAATCAAAGAATAGTAGGCCTGGCCACAGCTGTTTCATCGTGAAGGGCTCAGAACACAGCACTATGACGTACACATTATTTTGAATTGAAGGCATGTGAGAATGGTTTTGTTTTTGTTTGTCCTGAACCCCTTATCAGCCTAAAAACAGAAGGGTGGGTGTAGAAGGTTTCCAAAAGAATCACACTCTGAACAAAGGTTGTCTTATTATGTAGATAAAGTATCCCAGGTAATCTCTTGGAGCTGCCCTCAGAAAAATAGATAAAATGTTTTCCTGGGTATGGTGACTACTTTTAGTCTTCATTTTTTTTTTTTTTAAAGATGGGGTTTCACCATATTGGTCAGGCTGGTCTCGAACTCCTGACCTCAGGTGATCAATCCACCTCAACCTCCCAAAGTGCTGGGATTACAGGCGTGAGCCACCGCGCCCAGCGACTACTTTTAGTCTTTTCTCTTCTCCGGTAATTAGTATTTCCTGTGTATTTGATGACGTTCTAAGGAGAGGGTCTTCAGAAATTGTATTTCTTTTGGAAGAAGGTTTTCCTAGTCACATAAGGGAACTTCCAGAGAGAGCTCCTCCCTGTGCTTTGTAGTGGGGATTTGGCGAATGGAGAAAAAGAGGTTAGAAAATCCTTGGTTCTTGGCTGGGCGCGGTGGCTCATGCCTGTAATCCCAGCACTTTGGGAGGCCGAGGGGGGCGGATCACGAGGTCAGGAGATCAAGACCATCCTGGCCAACATGGTGAAACCTGGTCTCTACTAAATATACAAAAAAATTAGCTGGGTGTGGTGGCGCACAACTGTAGTCCCAGCTACTCGGGAGGCTGAGGCAGGGGAATTGCTTGAACCCAGGAGGCAGAGATTGCAGTGAGCCGAGATCGCGCCACTGCACTACGGCCTGGGTGACAGTGCGAGACTCCATCTCAAAAAAAAAAAAACAACCCTAGAAAATCCTTGGTTCTGAGAGAGCTTCCGAGGCGTTCTAATGTCCTTTAATTCCAAAGTGCTCAGCATGCCAAAACACTGTATTTTGGGAGTACTGTGCTCTCAGCCTTAACACCGACAACAGGTGATATCTTTCTTCTACTTTGCTGTACTAAGGTTCTGCTTTCTAATACTTTCTCCCACTAGACTGGTGGTTCCCCTCTTTGGCTGCTCAGTGGAATCCCATGGGGAGCTGGGGAGCTTTTAAAAATATGGATGCCTGTCCAGTGCTTTTAGAGGCTAAGGTGGGAGGATAACTTGAAGACAGGAGTTCAAGACTAGCTTTGGCGAGACTCTCTGTCTGTCTCTCTCTCGAGCTATATGTATGTATTTCAGACATGGTGGCACATGCCTGTAGTTCCAGTTACTTGGAAGGCTGAGTTGGGAGGATCGCTTAAGCTCAGGAATTCAAGATCACAGTGAGCTATGGTCATGTCATTGCACTCCAGCATGGGTGAAAGAGCACAACCCTGTCTCTCTTTAAAAAAAGGAGGGGAGGAGGGAGAGGGTGATGCTTGGACCCTTGGACCCTGCTGCAGAGGATCAGATTGAATAGTTTGGGCTGGCTGGTTCAAAACCACTGTCCTAGACTCTTCAGTTGTGGCTGGGGCACAATCAACCCGGGTGCCCTTCACCACATTTTCCAACTTTTCTTCCTTCATTGACCTAGAACTCAATTAGTGAGAAACTAATTAACATTTAGTTGTAAATGGATGATTTACTTCCCTCCGAGAAGTGGAAGAAAGTACTTTTAATGTGAAGATACTGGTTAACAGTAGTATGAAAATGTAAAGTGAACCCCTAGGGAGTTCGCTCTGAGGGTAAAGTGAAACTCTTGAGGCCAGACTCTAAGCTAGGGTTGCCAACTCTAACTGCACATTAGAATCACTTGGGAGCTTTTTAATCATTTTTATTTTTGTGTTTTTTAGGGGACAGAGTCTCACTTTGTCATCCAGGCTGGAGTGCAGTGGCATGTTCATTGTAGCCTTGAACTTTTGGGTTCAAGGTATCCTCCCGCCTCACCCTCCCAGGTGGCTGGGATTACAGGCGTGCACCACCACACCTGGCTAACTTTTAAAACCTTTTTTTTTTTTGTAGAGAGGGGAGGGAGTCTTGCTGTATTGCCCAGCTAGTCTTGAATTCCTGGCCTCAAATGATCTTCTCACCTCAAGCCTCCCAAAGGGCTGAGATTACAGGCATGATCCACCATGCCTGGCCCACTTGGGAGCTTTAGAAAATGTCACCAAACCCCTACCCCAGACCAAAGAACTCAGAATTTTGGTGTGGTTGGACAAGGGCATTGTTTTTAACTTCCCTAGGTGATTTTAATATGCAGTTGAGGTTGCAAACCTCTGCCCTCAAGGCTTTCTGCTTTCCTGTTTCTTGCGCTTCTCTTTTCATCTGTTCTGGGTTCTCAGGAGATGTTTTGATCTTGGAGTTTTATTTGCTTACAATTGCCCCAGAGCAACATGAGCTCAGAAGTGGAGGGTTGGGCTGGCTCTTCCTGTAAGTAAATATGGTAAGTTAAAGACTGCTTCTCTCTCTCTCTCTCTCTCTCTCTCTCTCTCTGTGTGTGTGTGTGTGTGTGTGTGTGTGCGCGCGCGCACAGGCACACTGGAGATCTATGTAGCTGCTTCAGTCTACACACATACCTTGAGAGAGAAGCTATTCTTGCCTATCCACATGCCACTTACTTGGTAATTTTGCATGTGTCCAACACAAGTGAGAACCAAGGAACGAGCCCTCCAGAGCTTCCTCTACCATCAAACAGGGTCCCTGAAATCATTACAGGTTGAGCACCCCTAATTCAAAAGTTCAAAACCTGAAATGCTTCAAAACCTAAAATGCTCCAAAACCTAAAACTTTTAAATTTTATTTTATTCAATTTTATTTTCTTAGAGACAGGGTCTCACTCTCTTGCCCAGGTTGGAGTGCAGTGGTGCAATTATAGCTCACTGCAGTCTTGATCTCCTGGGCTCCGATATCCTCCCACCTCAGCCTCCTGAGTAGCTGGGAGTATAGGCATGCACCACCACACTTGGCTCAAAACCCAAAACTTTTGAGTGCTGACTTGACATCACAAACGGAAAATTTTACCTCATGTGATGGGTGAGTTAAAATGTGGGTGTACAACATACGGTTTATTTGGAGTCCCCAAGGGAAAAAAGACAATCCCAGTTCCCTTCAGCAGCAATTCATCTTTTCTGCCCATACAAGCACATCCATGAAGGGTAACGCGTGTGCAGGTTGGATGTGCCAAGGGCAGGTTCCCCACATTGCACTACATGGAGCCAAGACCTCAAAGTGTGTGCATTATTCATTGTTTTCTTCTTCTTGTTGTTTTTTTTAAATTCTCTTCTCTGTAGTGTAGAGATGTTCTTGAAAATGTCAAAAAGGCCTGCAGATAGCTTTATGGGTGAGAGCAAAAGATAAAGAGGAAACATTTGCATGTATAGCACAGAAAGTCAAGCTGTTGGAAAAGCTGGACAGCAGTGCAGGTGTGCACCATCTTACAGAAGAAGGTAGTGTTCGAATGGCCGCTGTATATGACCTGGAGAAGCACAGGGATAAACTGTTGATGCTCTACACTGAGAGTGATGAACAGAAGAAGTCAACGAAACATACAAAAACACTGCCTAAAGCTAAGAATGAAGATCCCAGCTGTGTACTGAAAGAGTGGATCTATCAGCATCGCCATAAACACATGCATCTTAATGGTATGCTGATCAGGAAACAAGCAAAGATCTGTCACAATGAACTAAGAGTTGAAGGGAACTGTAAATATTCAACAGCTTGTTTGCGGAAATGTAAGAAAAGACGTAACATTACATTTCTAAAGATTTCTGGTGATTAAACATCTGCTGATCACAAAGCAGTGGAGGAATTCATTGATGAGTTTGCCAAGGTCACTGCTGATGAAAATGTGATGCCAGAACAAGTCTATAATGCCAATGAAGCATCACTGTTTTAGCATTATTGCTCCAATAAGACACTGACCACAGCGAATGAGACAGACCTCACAGGGAGTAAGGATGCCACAGACTGAATAACTGTGCGGGGATGTGCTGATGCAGCAGGCATGCTAATGTAGACCTGCCGTGATAGGAAAAAGCTTGCATCTAGTTTATTATGATGATAACAGAAAGGCATGAGTCACTAGGGACATCTTTTCTGATTGTTTTCACAAACATTTTGTACCAGTGGCTCATGCTCACTGCTGGGAAGCTGAACTGGATGTTGACTCCAAGATTTTGTTGTTTCTTGACGACTGTTCTGTTCATCCTTTGGCTGAAATTCTCATAAAAAATGATGTCTATTCCATGTACTTTCCACAAACATGACTTTATTAATTCACGATGTGAGCAGGGTATCCATAAATCAATGAAGAGTAAATATAAAAACACTTTCTTTCTTTCTTTTTTTTTTTTTTTATAAAGACGGGATTTCACCATGTTGGTCAGGCTGGTCTTCAACTCCCGACCTCAGGTGATCCGCCCGCCTTGGCCTCCAAAGTGCTTGGATTACAGGCGTGAGCCACCGTGCCCGGCCATAAAAACAGTTTCTTGAACAGCACACTAGCAGCTGTGAACAGAAGTGCGGGTGCCAAAGGTTTCCAAAAGAAGTTTAGCAAGAAGGATGCCATATATGCTGCTGTAAATGCTTGAATCACAGTGACTAAAGACAGTTTGCATGCCTGGCATAACCTCTGGCCTGCAACTACGTTCAGTGATGACAATGAACAAGGTGGTGATTTTGAGGGATTCCACATGTCAAGTGAGAAAAAAAGCAATGTCTGACCTCCTTACACATACAAAAAAACAAAACAAAAAAAAAACCCTTCAGAATCTGTCTCTTAGTGAAGTGGATATTGAAGACGTTTTTAACATCAATAAGGAGGGTCTAGTTGTTCATTCATTTACTGATGGTGAAAAAGCCAAACTGGTTCTGAATCAAGTTGATCATAATAATAGAGATGATGAAGATGTTATTGTTAATGTAACACTGCAGAAAACTTGCCTATCGACCATGTGATGAACATGTGTGATGGACTTACTGAAGGGCCAGAGCAGTACAACAGAGCGAAAAGTCATATCAGTTTACAAAATCCAACAGAGACTTTAAGACAAAATCAGCTGTGAAATAAGACAGATGACTCTGGAGGAAATATTCTAAAAGCCGTGCAGCAGAACACCTCCTCTTTTCTACAAGACCCACTTCCTGGGCCGTCAACTGCTTCTGATGTTTCTTCTTACCTACAAAGTAAAATACAGCACACAGTAACTTTTTATTCAAAACACAACATCAGCTGGACCCTGGTGGCTCATACCTTTAATCCCAGAGTTCTGGAGGTTGATTGAGGTGGGAGGATGGCAAGCCCAGGAGTTGCAGACCAGCTTTGGCAACATAGCGAACATCATCTCTACAAAAAAATTTAAAAAGTAGCTGGGCATGGTGGCATGTGCCTGTAGTCCCAGCTACATGAAAGGCAGAGGCAGGAGGATCACCTGAGCCTGGGGAAGTTGAGGCTGCAGTGAGCCATGATCACGCCACTGCACTCCAGCTTGAGTGACAGAGTGAGACCCTGTCTCAGAAACAAACAAACAAAACACAAAAACCAAAAACAAGCCCCACTAAAAATGACAACAAAAGCCTACCGTTGTTTGTTGCTGTTGTTTTCCAGCTGATCCAGGCGTTCTGGTGATGCTACTGTTATTTTTTCACTCTATTAATGATGTGTAAGATTTTTTACTCTTAAATACTTACATGTGAGTAATGGTAAGAAAGTGATTGCCTATTGGTTGCATATAAATTCAGAGTCAGGAGCAATGGTGATGCTAAACAACCACAGATTGTCCACATGGGTGGCTGAGATCCTCCCACCTTTGCTTTCTGATAGTTCACTGAACACAAACTTTGTTCCATGCACAAAATTACTAAAAAAAATTGTATAAAATTACCTTTAGACTATGTGTACAGATGTAAATAACACATAAAGAAGTTTAATGTTTAGCTTTGGGCCCCATATCCAAGATGTTTCATTATGTATAAGCAAATATTCCAAAATCTTTTAAAATATCTGAAATCTGAGACACTTCTCATCCCAAGTATTTTAGATAAATGATACTCAACCTGTACTGAATTAACATAGCATACTTGGTTTCACTGCTGAATTCTACCCAATAGTTAAGCACTAGTATGAATCCTACTAAAACTATTCTGAAAAACAGAAGAGGAGGTGGTACTTCCAGACTCATTCTACAAGGCCAGCATTACCCTGATCCCAAAAGCAGACAAAGACATATCATAAAATGAAAATGACAGGCCAATATCTCTGATGAATATTGCCACAAAAATCTTCAACAAAATACTATCAAACTGAATTCAACAATATGTTAAAAAAAATTCATCATGAGCAAGTGGGATTTATCCCAGGGATGCAAGACTGATTCAACATATGCAAATCAATCAATGCAATACATCATATTTACAGAGTGAGGGATAAGAAAACATACAATCATTTTAATTAATGCTAAAGATGCATTTGGTAAAATTCAATATCCCTTCATGATAAAAACACTCAAAAAACTGGGTGTAGAAGGAGCATACCTCAACATAACTAAAAGCTATATATGACAGACTCACAGTCAGTATCATACTGGATGGGCAAAAACTGAAAGCCTTTCATCTAAGATCTGGGACACAGCAAGGATGCCCACTGTCACCACTGTTATTCATGGTAGTACTGGAAATTCTAGCTAGACCAATCAGATGAGAGAGAAATGAAGAGCATCCAAATTGGAGAGGAAGAAGTCAAATTTATCCTTGCTTGCAGATGATGGAATTTTATATTTGGAAAAACCTAAAGACTCAACCAAAAAAAAAAAAAACCTATTAGAACTGATAAACAAATTCAGTAAAGTTGAAGCAAACAAAGTCAACATACAAAATAAAAAAATCTGTAAATGTCAACATTGATCAATCTGAAAAAAAATCAAGAAAGTAATCCCATTTATAATAGCTACAAATAAAATAAAATACTTAGGAATTAACCAATAAGTGAAAGATCTCTACAATGAAAATTACAAAACACTGATGCAAGAAATTGAAAAGGACACAAAAAAATGGATATTCCATGTTCATGGACTGGAAGAATCAATATCATTAAAATATGCTACCCAAAGCAATCTACAGATTCAATGAAATCCCTATCAAAATACCAATGACATTCTTCAGAGAAATAGAAAAAAAATCTAAAGTTAATATGGAACCACAAAAGATCCAATTAGCCAAACCTATCCTAAGCAAAAAACAAAAACAAAAACAAAAACAAAACAAAAAACCCAAAAACTGCAGGAACCACATTGCCTGACTTTAATTATACTACAGATCTATAGTAATCAAAATGGCTCGGTACTGGCATAAAAGCAGACACATAGGCTGATGAAACAAAATAGACAGTGCAAAAATAAATTCATACATCTATGGTAAACTCATTTTGACAAAGTTTCCAAGAACATACATTGGGGAAAAGACCGTTTCTTCAGTAAATGGTGCTGGGGAAAAATTGGATATCCATACGCAGAAGAATGAAACTAGAACCCTATCTTCATACACAAAAATCAAATCAAAATGGATTAAAGTCTTAAATCTAAGGTCCCAAACTATGAAACTAACTAAAAATAACATTGGTGAAACTCTCCAGGACATTGAGTGGGAAAAGACTTTTCTGTTTGCTTTCGGGCACAGCAACGAAAACCAAAAGGGACAAATGGGATCACAACAAGTTAAAAAGCTTCTTCACAGCAAAGGAAGCAATCAACAAAGTGAAAAGACAACCCACAGAACGGAGAAAATATTTACAAACTACCTGACAAGAGGTTAATAACCAGAACATAGAAGGAGCTCCAAAAACTCTATAGAAAAACAAAATCTAATAATAGATTTCAAATGGGAAAAAGATCTGCATGGCCACTTCTCAAAAGAAGACATATAAATGGCAAACAGGTATGTGAAAAGGTGCTCAGCATCAATGATCATCAGAGAAATGCAAATCAAAACGGCAATGAAATATCATCTCATCCCAGTTAAATGGCTTTTATCCAAAAGACAGGCAATAATAAATGCTGGTGAGGATGTGGAGGAAAGGGAACTCTCATTCACTGTTGGGTGGGAATATAAATTAGGACAATCACTATGGAGAACAGTTTGGAGGTTCCTCAAAAAACTAAAAATAGAGCTATCATATGATCCAGTAATCCCACTCCTAGGTGTATACTCAAAAGAAAGGAAATCAGTATATTGAAGTGGTTTCTGCACTCTCATGCTTATTGCAGCACTGTTCACGATAGCCAAGATTTGGGAGCAACCTGAGTGTCCGTAACAGATGAAGGAATAAAAAAATTTGATATATATACACAACGGACTACTATTCAGGTATAAAAAAGAATGAAATACTATCATTTGCAACAAGAGGGATTGAACTGGAGGTCATTATGTTATGTGAAATAAGCCAGGCACAGAAAGACAAACATCACATGTTCTCACTTATCTGTGGGAGCCAAACATTAAAACAATTCAACTCTTGGAGGTGAAGAGTAGAAGGTGGTTACCAGAAGCTGAGAAGGGTAGTTGGGGAGGGTGAGGATGGAGGTGAATGAGGGATGATTAAGGAGTACAAAAAAATAGAAGGAATAAATAAGACCCAGTATTTGCTAGCACAACAGGATAACAGTAGTAAAAAAAAAATTAATTGCACATTTAAAAATACGTACGAGAGGCTGGGCACTGTGGCTCACGCCTGTAATCCCAGCACTGTAGGAGGCTGAGGCTGGCAGATTACGAGGTCAAGAGATGGAGACCATCCTGGCCATGGTGAAACCCTGTTTCTGCTAAAAAATACAAAAATTAGCCGGGCGTGGTGGCACGCGCCTGTGGTCCCTGCCACTCGGGAGGTTGAGGCAGAAGAATCGCTTGAACCCAGGAGGCGGAGGTTACAGTGAGCCGAGATTGCGCCACTGCACTCCAGCCTGGTGACAGAGCAAGACTCCGTCTCAAAAAAAGAAAATACAAAAATTAGCCAGGCGTAGTGGTGGGCACCTGTAATCCCAGCTACTCGGGAGGCTGAGGCAGGAGAATTGCTTGAACCCAGGAGGTGGAGCTTGCAGTGAGTTGAGATCGTGCCATTGCACTTCAGCCTGGGCCACAGAGTGAAACTCTGTCTCAGGAAAAACAAACAAACAAACAAACAAACAAAAACATAAAAGAGTATCATTGGATTGTTTGAAACACAAAAGATAAATGCTTGAGGTGATAGACACCCTATATACCCTGATGTCATTATTACACATTGCATGCTGTATCAAAACATCCAATGTAACCCATAAATACACACAACAACTATGTACCCACAAAATTAAAACAAAACAAAAACACATAGTATACTGACTGATGTTCTGTGACCTCCAGTTAATTGGAAAAGTTGGGTCACATGTCCTTAAGAAGGCAGAGAGCCCACAGGCATTTAAAATGCTTTCTATCCATTATGACGGGCTGTTGCTGCCTGAAGGGGTCAGCTGCAAATATCTGGGACAGATTGATATGCAACCAGTTAAGTAGGTTATTCCTATGTGTGTCTGTGTTAGGGATCATAATATTATTATGGTATTTGTTGAGCACTCATGTACTAGATACTGTGCTAGGCAGGCCAGAATGTATTGTTTCATTTATTCCTCACATCACCCTTTTTGGGCAGGTACTTCTTTATCTCCATTTTAGGTAGAGGAAATAGAAGCACAGGGAAGTCAGGCAACTGACCCCAGGATGTACGCGTCTGGGGTTTTAAATTCACGCCCTTCTGCAGGATCAGCACTCTCAGCATGGCACTTGTACTCTAGACTCACCACTTGCAACCTGGGTGCTCCGTGAAGGCCTGGGTTTGCTTAAAGAGTCTCAGAAATCTCCCAACGGCATTTCCTGGAGACCTTCCAGAATGCCCAGCTGCCTGCATGGTGAGCAGAGGACCAGGAAATGCCTCCCTCTGGGGAAAGTCTGAGTGGACAGGTCTGGAGCCGGCGGGCAATTGTGGATGCAGGGATCTCACGCCCCTGGACAGGCAGTGCTGTTAATTTGATGCAGATTGAGTGTCCTTTATCTGAAATGCTTGGGAACAGAAGTGTTTCAGATTTTGGATTTGTTTTTGTTTTTTATTTTTTTCTTTCGTATTTTGGAATATTTGTATATGCAGAATGAGATCTCTTGGAGATGGGGCCCAAGTCTAAACATGAAATTAATTTTTTTCTTATACATCTTATACACGTAGTCTGAAGGTAATTTTATAGTGTTTTAAATAGTTTTGTACATAAGACAAAATTAGTGTACATTGAACCACCCAGGTCACCAACAGAATTGTCTCAGTCAGGAAGAAACTTGGCTTCCCAAGCCCTGTCTGTGGGTGGAGGGCCCATGAATCCCAACGCATTCCAACATCTCCCTCTGCTGGCCTCTGCCTGACATTACAGATAAAGAATCTATTTCCCTACCCAAGCCTGGCACCCCACTGCCTCCAACATATACACACCTTGGAGACATAAGAGATTTTAGTGCCTCTGTGTCTCTTTCTCCCTTCGTTTGGTAGCACTGCTCTGTTCTCTGGGGGGAGATTGGCCCTCGCCCCTTTGCCCATGTTACCTGTTCCCGATGGAGCCACAATCTCAGAATCTTGTCATTCCTGGCTGTGGCAAGGGGCACGAGGCCTGGGGGTGGTGACAGTGATGGATGGGTTTGGGGGGGTGCCTAGCCAACCCAAATGGGACAGTTCTGGGGCATTATATACACACTTGGAAGTCCCTTGTTCCTCTGGAGTCTCCATAGGTGGGGCAGTCAGCGGCCACTGCCCTCCTCTCTGCCTAAGAAAGCCCCTTTCCAGCAGGACACAGCAAGGCCACTGCACAGAGACACCCAAGGGAGGGAAGGCTGGAGGAGCACTCAGATCCACACCCTGGATCTATGTTCCTAGATCCAGGCCCAGCAGGCCAACCAGTTTGCTGTGGGACTTGAAACTGAAGTGGAGGAAAAAGCCCCACGTGTTGAAATCGGGGGCTCCCTGGAGAGTTGACCACCACCACAATTTAGCATGTGGACGTGGCTGTGCACGCTGGCCACTCTACCTGGGAATATGCTCAGTCTGTTTGCACAGTATGCATTAGCATTCATTTTATTTGTTTTTCTGCCATTTCTTATGTATAACTTTTTGTCTATTTCTACCCCCTGACCCCCATCACAACTGCCAAGCTCTCTCAGTGTCTCCTGAGCAGGGACAGATGCTTTCTTTTTACCCAGTGGTGCAGGTCCTGGTCCTGTGATTTTAAATTAGAAAGACATCAGGCCAAGCCTCAGTTTACCCAGTGATGGGGGAGCCCTATGGCAGGAGCCTGGTCTCTCCCCATCTCCCACACAGCCTCTGGCTGCAGTGACACTGGAACCTATGGAAGCAGGATGTCCACAGGTCCCTTAGTGGAGTAACAAATGGCAGTAGCTTGGCAATCACATTGCCTTGAGCTGGGAGTCCCAAATGCAGCAACAACAATGAAAAGTGTAAATGTTAATGCTAATGTCGCTTCTGCATTCTAGGGATGGTGGTAAAATTCCCATTTCTCATACAGGGAATAGGAGGAATTCCTCCCTCCATGGTACTCAGCCTGGCTTCTGGTCCTGGCTGGGGTTAGGGACTCCTTGGGAATGGGGCTGGAGGAGCAGTGCCATAGGGGAAAGGAGGAAGCTTCCATTTACTGACGTGTACTGGTGCTCTGCCCTGGAGGTCCAGCATCCAGGGCCTGCCATGTTCCTGTCCTCATCCCAGGTCCTCTCCGGCTCCACACACCTGACCTCTGTTCCCATCTGCCCTTGAACTGGTATTTCCTACACTGCCAGGCAGGACCCCTGCTGCTGCTTTTGTAGTGGTGCTCCAACTCCCTTAGTCAAGGGTCATTCCTTGACCCTTCCCACTTCAGCCCTTTGAGAGACTGGAAGGGCTATGGTTTGAATGTTCACATCAACTCAAAATTCATGTTGAATCTTAATCCCCAATGCAACAATATTAAGAGATGGGACCCTTAGGAGGTGATTTGGCCACAAGGGTTCTGTCTTCATGGGTGGGATTATTGTCCTTAAAAAAGGGCTGAAGGGAGAGACTTTGCTCCCCTCGTTCCTTCTGCCACATGAGGACATCTGACAGTGCCATCTATGAGGAATAGGCCCTCACTAGTCACCGAACCTGCTGGTGCCTTGATTTTGGACTTCCCAGCCTCAAGAACTGTGAAAAAATAAATTTTAAAAAATAAATGACCTGGTCTCAGGCATTTTGTTCTAGAAGCACAAATGGACTAAGACAGAAGACTATAGTTTAAAAACAGCCGGCTTGGAGCCAGGGAGGTGCATGGATCAAGCATCTTTGGATGCTGGAGCTCTCTGGGTCTGGCACTCAGCCCTGGTGCCCCATTCTCCTAGGCAGGAGGTCTCAGCCTTCCCGAGACCCAGCAGAGTGTCCACAAGTGGGGGAGGAGCCATCTTTTGGATCCAACCTCCCACCCCCAAACCACCTGAGTATTTTGCTCTTGCAGGACTTATTCTCCTTCCTCCATATTCAACCCAGGGAGAGGGGGGAGACACTGTGGGCTCCCCTCCGGCCCTTTGCTCCCTCCCTGCCAGCTCTGCTCCCTCAGACCTCCTGAGAGGCCCTCCTCTGTCCCATGGAGTGCCACAGTGTGGTCATTCTGTATCTTCTTGATACTGTAGTTTATATTAATGGTCTAGTCTCAGCCCCCAAAGCTTTACTTTTGATAAGTAATAGGGAGCTTTTGGAAGTCAGAAAACCTTTTCTTTCTTCATAAAGTCAAATTTTAAACATTCTTATCTTTCTAGGATTTAATTAAAAAATCAGTTTGAAAGAGGAGGGCCAGGCACAGTGGCTCACGCTTGTAATCCCAGCACTTTGGGAGGCCGAGGCAGGCAGATCATGAGGTCAAGAGATTAAGACCATCCTGGCCAACGTGGTGAAACCTCATCTCTCCTAAAAACACAAAACATAGTTGGGTATGGTGGCGCGTGCCTGTAGTCCCAGCTACTTGGGAGGCTGAGGCAGGAGAATTGCTTGAACCTGGGAGGTTGCAGTGAGCCAAGGTTGCAGCACTACATTCCAGCCTGGTGACAGAGTGAGACTCCATCTTAAAAAAAAACAAAAAAGAAAGAAAAAAAAGAAAGAGAAGCAATGACATGTTCAAAAGACATCTCTTTTCCAGGTCTGTAGCTTCAAAATGTTTCAGTAGGCCGGGCATGGTGGCCCAAAGCTCTGGGAGGCCGAGGTGGAAGGATTGCCTGGACATGGTGAGACTCAGTCTCCATAAAAAATTTAAAAATTAACTAGGTGTGGTGGAACATACCTGTTGTCCTAACTACTTGGGAGGCTGAGGTGGGAGGATAGCCAGAGCCTAATGGTTGGAGGCTGCAGGGAGCTGTAATTGCGCCATCGCATTCTAGGCCAGGCAACAGAATAAGACTTTGGTTTTTTTTTTTTTTTTTAAAAAAAAAAAAAAAAAGGACTCAGCAGAGAATTTGCTTAATTCTAAGAGACCAGATTTTGTACTCTAATATAATTCTACACCAAAGGAATCAGGACTCTGGTAGCAGGTAACTGATGGCCTGTCTGGGTCCTGGGAGTTGAGAAACATCAGGATGGCCCTAGAATATCCTGCTGTTGGCCCCAAACAATAGAAGGTTTCAAAAATGTGACACCAAAGAAACTGCTTGGCCAAATTGTAACAACTGGCAACAATTTATCATAATCTGAGCATCAAAATGGGATACTTGTATTATTAAGAATAAGTCATGAGAAAAGAAATGAGACTATAATGATATCTGAAAAAGAAATGTTTACATAAAGTGTACAAAGATGGTGTTTAAATAAATTGCAGTAGTGAGGAGAGGTCAAAGTGCATCACAGGTGGTTATGTCTGCCTCTAAGGCTGTGTAAGACGTGTTCTCCATTTGTAAGCGGTAAAGAATAAACATGGAAGTGTGAGCAAGTGAGAGATGACCAGGAAAAGCCAGGAAGACCTATCAGTGTTGTCCGTCACACAAAGGCCAATACTAGAAAGAGGCTCGAGAGGGCCGTACAATGATGAACCAGGCAAGTCTCCAACAGAGACCACCTGCCTAGACTGCGTTCGTGATTTCCGGGGCATGAGATCTCTAGTTGTCCTAATTAATCAAAATGCATCCTAATCTCAGGTGATAGGTGCCCCAAAATCTCACAAATCATCACTAAAGAACTTGTGTAACCAAACACACTACCTGTTACCCAATAACCTATGAAAAAAAGCATCCTAATAAAACAAGCATGTTTCCTCCTGTCCCTCTTCCTCCTCTTCCTTTTCCTCCTTCTCTTTCTTCTCTTCTTGTCCTTAATTTCTGCTCCTTGTTTTTCAGAATATGTTTGCTGTATCCCTTAAAGATATTAATATACGAGTTCTATTTCTTAAAAGGTAAAAGAACAAGTGTAAGGGTGGTGATTAGAAGAGGCCTCCTGGTAGGGTGTGGTGGCTCATGCCTGTAGGAGGCCTCTTAATCCCAGCACTTTGGGAGGCCTGAGGCAGGTGAATCTCTTGAGGTCAGGAGTTCAAGACCAGCCTGGCCAACATGGTGAAATGTGGTCTCTACTAAAAATACAAAAATTAGCTGGGCATAGTGGCATACCTGTAATCCCACCTACTCAGGAGGCAGAGGCAAGAGAATCGTTTGAACCTGGGGGGCAGAAGTTGCAGTGAGCTGAGATCGTGCCACTGCACTCCAGCCTGGGAGAGAGAGTGAGACTCCATCTCAAAAAGAAAAAAAAAAAAAAGAAGAAAAAAAAGAGAACTCTCATAGGGTGGTATTTTAAAACCAGTTTAAATGTAAATGTGGTCCTTTGTCTTATATATTTGTGGATATTTTGTTTCAGTCTAAATCTTCTTCTTCAAAGGCCAAGAGGTAAATGATTTTGGCTTTACAGGCAATGTGGTTACTGTTGCAACCACTCAACTCTGTTTTTGTAGAGAGAAGGCAGCCATACACTATATGGAAATGATGATGTGGCTACCAGCTAATAAAACTTTGTCAAATCACCCAGTGAGCCTCTGTTTGCTGACTCCTGGAGCAGAATATTTGAAGTTAGAGATAATCCATCATGATAAAACTATAATTTAGTTTAAGTCATTTAGGAAATGTATTGAATTACATCTGTAATCAGTGTCCAAATGTTAAAGAAAAATCGTTCTCTAAATGTGGTTTATTAAAACTGCGTTCTGTTTAATAAAGGCAGTATTTTTAATTACCACACAAAAGCTCTTCTAATATTAAAATCATCTACTGGTGTTAACGACAGATCCGAATCTAAATTCTCAACTCTTTGGACTGGTAAAATAATTTCCATTAAGGTGGTGTGGCAGAGACTAGCCGGCTACTAAGCAAACCCATTTCCTCTTCTCTCTGGTCACACACAGCTGGACTACGTTTCCCAGCCTTTCTTACAATTTGGGTGCCTTGTGCCTGAATTCTAGCCAATGGAATATCAGCAAAAGTGATTCGCATCAATTCAAGATCTAGCCTATAAAAACCTCCATTGTCCCTTCCAGTCCTCAGGTTGAACTCAGAGCCCCCACGACTTAAAGGAGGGCAGAGGCAGAATCCGGCAGGAGCCATCCACTCGCAGAAATTCTATTTTGTGCTTCCCATGGCTGAGCAATAAAATTCTATTATATATATGTTTCTTTCCTATAAACATGCCTATGATAAAGTTTAATTTATAAATTAGGCACAGTGAGGGATTAATAATAACTAATAATAAAATAGAGCAAATATAACAATATGGTGTAATAAAAGTTATGTGAATTGTCTCTCTTATTCAAAATCTCTTATTATATGTAATATTTTTGGACTGTGGTTGGCTGCAGGAGACTGAGAACTTGGAAAGTGAAACCGTGGATAAGGGGGCTCCTGTATCTTAACTGTGGCAATGATTGCTAGCAGTTGGGATTTACTAATAGAATTTATTCTGGAATACCTTGAATGGGGTAGAGCTGAGGAAGACAAGAAGGAGATGAAATTTTGACATCCATCTGTTCTCCTGTTTATTTTTATGTATTTATTTATTTAAAGATGGGGTTTCAGCATGATGGCCAGGCTGGTCTTGAACTCCTGACCTCAGGTTTTCCACCCACCTCGGCCTCCCAAAGTGCTAGGATTACAGGCGTGAGCCACTGCGCCCGGCCTCTCCTGTTTATTGAGGATTTATGTGGCTAACCTCTGAGATAGGGAAGATACAGCCTCTGTCTTGCCCTTACCCAGGAGGAAGCAGGCAGTTGTGCTAACAAATAATTGTAACAAACCATTTATCTGGGGGCACTGGCTCATGCTTGTAATCCCAGCACTTTGGGAGGCTGAGGTGGGTGGATCACTTGAGGTCAGGAGTTTGAGATTAGCCTTGCCAACATGGTGAAACCCTGTCTTTACCAAAAATACAAAAAGTAGCCAGGCGTGATGGTGCATACCTATATAATCCCAGTTACTCGGGAGGCTGAGATGGGAGAATCACTTGAACCCAGGAGGCAGAGGTTGCAGTGAGCCAAGATCGCACCACTGCACTCCAGCCTGGGACAGTCAGTGAGACTCCATCTCAAACAAACAAACAAACAAACAAACAAAAAATAAAGCATCTAGAGTTCTGTAATAGAAATGTGTCCCGGTGGGAGGGTGAGATAAAGGAGGGTGTTATTAGTTGCAGGAGAGGAGGGAACAGCTTTTGCAAGGGTATACAGGGGTGCTATACCCTAGGACCAGTTGGGCAGGGGGCAGTTGGGGTGGGGAGGCATACCAGGAGGTGATTCAGAGAAGCAGTTCCCCCTCAGATTCCACCAGGCAGGTGGCAAGAGGCAGGCGGTGCAGTCCAGGACTGGACTCTGCATGAACAGATCAGGGTTTGGTATAAATCTATACCTGCAGTGTCAATTCCAGCCACCAAAAGAAGAGGCTGCACAGTCAGCCAGGCAATAGGACTTGAGTAAGCTTGTGAGGTCCCCGCAAAATGATGGTTGGTTCAGTCATAGTTCTTCCTTTGGCCTCCAGAGGGAGCTCCAATGCTTTCTATACAGGTTCATTCTTCCAATGCAGGTACTGAACGGCTACCGTGTTCCAGGTGCAGGCCCTATTCCACTGTCCAGTAGGCAGTGGGGGCAACAGACACACAAACCGATTATTTAGATTCCACGCCCTTTGTTAGTCCACTAGAGACCTACGCCTAGGGTACCACAAGAACTCAGAGGAGGGATCAGCTACGTGTCCATAATAGGTAAGGATTTCTTTGCCTTTTGGAATTTGTACATCAAGCCCTTGTTCCCTCCACACAATAAAACTCACTCCATGTATTGAGCAGGTTCTGAGTGCCAGGCACTGTTTACATCTGAACACATTTGATTTCATTCAATCACCATAATAATCTCCTTTAGAGATGAGTAAATGGAGTTTAGAGAGGTTAGTGGTAAGTGGCAGAGCCAGGATTTGAACCCAGGCCTGCCGGCACTGAAGTAAATCCCATGCTTTACGTACTTTGTCCCAGAGCTCCTCATCAGGCCTCAAGGCCTTCCTTCCTCCAGACCTGGGCCCATTCCACGGGAGCATTCTGCCACATCTCTCTGACAACCTTGTAGGATATTGTTGCATGCAGTTGTAGTTTTCCATTTGTTACTGTATATTATTCCATGGTGTGAATATTTCATATTATTTAATTTTTAAAAAGTTCAACTTACCAATTATTTCTTTTGTGTCAGCCAGTTGCGGTGGCTCACACCTGTATTACCACCACTTTGGGAGGCGGGAGGATCACTTAAGCCCAGGAGTTTGAGACCAGCCTGGGCAACAAAGTAAGACTCTCTCTCTACAAAAATACACACACACACACACACACACACACACACACACACACACACACACGTTTCTTTTGTGGATCATGCCTTTGGTGTATATCTAAAAAGTTACCACCATAACCAAGGTCATCTAGGTTTTCTCCTATGTTGTCTTCTAGAAGCGTTCTAGTTTGGCATTTTACTTTTAGATCCATGATCCATTTTGAGTTAGTTTTGTGAAAGGTGGAAGGCCTGGGCATAGATTCATTTTTTTTTTTTTGCATGTGGATGTTCAGTTGTTCTAGCACCATTTATTGAAGATTATCTTTTCTTCAATGTATGGCCTTTGCTCTTTTGTCAAAGATCACTTAACTATATTTATCTGGGCTCTCTCTTCTGTTCCATGATCTATTTGGCAATTCTTTCATCAGTACAATACTGCCTTATTGTAGCTTGATAGTAAGTCTTGATATCAGGTCTGTCAGTCCTCCAACTTTGTATTTCTTCTTCAATATTGTGTCCACTATTCTAGATCTTTTGCCTCTGCATATGAACTTCAGAATTAGTTTACCAATGTCCACAAAATAACTTGATAACATTTTGATTGGGGCTGCATTAAACCAGGTCAAGCTGAGGAAGAACTGACATCTTGACAATATTGAGTATCTCTCCATAAACATGTAATATGCCTCCGTTTACTTAGTTCTTTGATTTCTTTCATCAGAGTTTTGAACTTTTCCTCATAAAAAATTTGGACACTGTTTGTTAGATTTATAATTAAGGAATTCATTTTGGGGGTGTTAATGGAAATGGTATTGTGTTTTTAATTTCAAATTCCACTTGGCATATAGAAAAGTAATTGACTTTTGTATATTAACCTTGTATCCTGGAATCTTGCTATAACTGCTTATTAGTTCCAGAAGTTTTTCATTGACTCCGATTTTTTGCATAGAAGACCATATCATCTGCAAACAAAGGTAGTTTTATTTCTTCCTTTCTAATTTGTATTCTTTTTATTTCCTTTTCTCATCTCATTGGATTAGCTATAACTTCCAGTACAATGTTGAAAAGGAGTGAAGAGGCCAGGCACGGTGGCTCATGCCTGTAATCCTAGCACTTTGGGAAGCCGAGGTGGGTGGATCACCTGGGGTCAGGAGTTCAAGACCAGCCTGGCCATCATGGTGAAACCCCATCTTAAAAAAAAGAAAAGGAGTGAAGAGAGAGGACGTCCTTGCTTCGATTCTTGCTGCCTTCGTGAGAAAACTTTGAGTTTTTCACTGTCAAGTAAGATGTTAGCTATTGATATTTTGTAGATATTCTTCACCCAGTTAAAGAAGTTCCCCCTCTGTTCCTAGTTTACTGAAGGTTTCTTTTTTTTTAAAATCCTAAATGAGTGCTGAATTTTGTCAAATGCTTTTTCTGCAAGATCATGTGATTTTCTCTTTTAACATGTTGATGTGATGGGTCACATTAATTGATTTTCAAATATTAAATCAGCCTCGCATTCCTGGGACGAATATCAGTTGGTTGTGGTGTACAATTCGTTTGAGACCACCACTGCAAAAAGTATAACAGAAAATCATTACAGTGAAAGAGATCTGACCTAACCGATTCCATCTTTCTTCTAACCTCCAAATTGTTCTTGTTCATTCCTGGGTGTAGGCCAAACTAATTTTGGAAGGAACTGAGTTTATAGTTTAATTTTAAAACAAACAATGATAACAGCCCTCTTCCAAAATAAATCCCTTTCCTGCCTGGGGGTGAGATTGCCTTTGCAGGACTAACAAATTAGCCGCAAGATTAGAAATTATGGTTTAGGAGTCCTGCTGCTAGAGGTTCCAAGATTCTAAACCTCCCAAATTGCTCCTGGGGATAACATCACTATTGCAAAACCTAAGATCAGTACTTGAGATATTTTACAGACCCTGCACTGGATGGATCAGCTGGCACTACTCAGGTCGAGAAACTGGCTCACCTGGTCTTATGGCCCCCACCCAAGAACTGACTCAACACAAGAAGACAGCTTTGACTCCCTGTGATTTCATCTTTGACTCGACCAATCAGCCCTCCCCACCTCCCGACCCCCTAACCACCAAATTATCCTTAAAAACCCGGATCCCTTAGTTTTCCAGGAAACTGATTTGAATAATAATAAAACTGCAGTCGTACAGCTGGCTCTGTGTGAATTAAACTATTGCAGTTCCCCTGTCTTGATAAATCAGCTGTCTCTAGGCAGTGGGCAAGGAGAACCTGTTTGGCAGTTACTCCTTCCTTCCTTCCTTCCTTCCTTCCTTCCTTCCTTCCTTCCTTCCTTCCTTCCCTCCCTCCCTCCCTCCCTCTCTCTCTCTCTGTCTCTTTCTTTCTATAAAATGTCTCACTGTGTTGCCCATGCTGGAGTGCAATGGCATGATCTTGGTTCACTGCAGGCTTAACCTCCCTAGGCTCAAGCGATCCCTCCACCTTAGCCTCCCAGTAGCTGAGATTAGAGGTATGCACTACCATACCCGGCTAATGTTTGTATTTTTAGTAGAGATGGGGTTTTGCCATGTTCCTCAGACTGGTCTCAAGCTCCTGAGCTCAAGTTATCCGCCCTTTAGCCTCCCAAAGTCAGTTACGCTTTTCTGTCAAACTGTTGGATTCAATTTGCTAATATTTTGTGAAGATTTTGCATCTGTGTTCATGAAAGATAGTGGTCTGCAGTTTTCTTGCAATGTCTTTGTTTGGTTTCAGTGTTAGGGCAGTGCTGGTCTCATAGAATGAGATAGGAAGCCTTTGCTCCCTCTTCGTGGTGTTTCTGTCATTTAAAATTTGATTTAGGAAAAATGTTTTTTTCTGTTCCTAAACAAGGCCAGGTGAGGTGGCTCATGCCTGTAATCCCAGCACTTTGAGAGGTCGAGGTGGGCAGATCACCTGAGGTCAGGAGTTCGAGACCAGCCTGACCAACATGGTGAAACCCCATCTCTACTAAAAATACAAAAATTAGCTGGGCTTGGTGGTAGGCGCCTGTAATCCCAACTACTTGGAAGGCTGGGGCAGGAGAATCGCTTGAACCCCAGAGGTGGAGATTGCGGTGAGCCGAGATTGCGCCGGGATTGTGCCGTTGCACTCCAGCCTGGGCAACAGAGCAAAACTCGTCTCAAAAAACAAACAAACAAACAAAAAAACCAGGATCCTGGCAGGCCCTATAGTTTGCCAGTTTCCTTCTATATAGTAAAGTGTCCTTAAATGGAGTAAAAGAAGCCTCACCCACAAAAATACGAATATACAATTTCATCTATACGAAGCCGTATAACCAGCAAAACTAATCAGTAGTAGAAAAAGCCAGAGCAGAATTTGCCTCTAGGACAGTGATGACAGATATTGACTGGGAAGGGGCATGAAGGAACTTTCTGGATTGATAGTAATGTTCTATATTTTGATAGGGATCTGGGTTGTACAAGTATACGCAGTTGTTAAAACATCATATGGTACACCTTTTTTGTGTGTATTTTGTGATATATAAATCTTTCTCTAAAGAAATAATAAGACTATAAATAAATACTGAACTTTGGTTAATAATATACATGCTTCGGTTTTTGGGGGAAGCATACTGATATCTGCAACTTACTTTGAAATTCACAGAAAAATAATTTAGATTGCTGGAGAGATAGAGGGATGATGGATAGGTGGGTTAATATATGATAATGCAACCCCATGCAGTGACTTCACATTTGTAATACCAGCACTTTAGGAGGTTGAGGCAGGAAGATTGCCTGAGGCCCGGGATTTGACCAACCTGGGCAAAACAGCAAAACCTCATCTCTACAAAATGATTAAAAAGAAAAGATAACACAATTCATGTAAAATGCTGTGAGAAAATCTATGTAGTGGACACATGGGTGTTTGCTGTAAAATTCTTCAACTTTTGTATATTTTGGAAAGTTTTCATGATAAAACGGAGAGAAATAACAAATGGAAAGTCGTTTAAAGTTTGGTGTGGCAAAAAGATGGTCTGTGTCCTGGCCCAGGTCAGGTGGTCTTATCGCTCCATCCTGCGGCTTCTGCAGATCCCTGCCCCGCTGTGTTCTTCTGTCTGTCCTGCGGCTGTCTCTGCTAGAAATGGTGTCTTCCGCTCAGAGCCCCAAACACCATTTCTAGCTGACTCATGATCTCTGCCCATGCAAGATCTACAGGTTCCCTTTTAAGCTTTTGAGTCTTGATCACGTGCATCATTAAGAAGATTGCTTCCTCAGTAGCAACTGGCAGCAATGTCAGCACTGGCTTGGCTCCCCCTGAACGCTACGTCAGGCCTGCTCTGCCAAGGGGGAAGTGCTTCTCTGCCTACTGGGCAGAAATGAGGATGATGGGGCTTTTCCTGGCAGGCACAGCTCCACTCAACATCTCTGCTGGCTCCGGAGGGTTCCGGGTTAACCATTTAACATGCACTACCTTAGTTAATGGAAAACATCTCACCTGCTGCACCCTGGCAGAAGTAGACTTTGAAGTGCAGAGCTGGGACTGAAAAAGAAAATGTGTGTGAAAAGAGTTCCAAAATACAACAGGAAGGAGGAACCCAGAAATTATGCAAGACGGCCCGGAGGGAGAGACAGATAGAGATAGGAAGAGAGAGAGAGAGAGACTGTCTCTGAAGCAGGAGAGGCCACTAAAGAGAACCACGGAGAAGGCAGCCACCAAACCCTTTTCACTTTCAAGGGAGACTGAAACTGCAAGATACCGTCTATTGGCTGAATTATAAAAACAATAATTTTTAAAATGATAATATTCAATGCTAGCAAAGGGTTGTTGAGAGGGCACTTTTAAAATTTTTATTTAATTAATTTATTTACTTATTTATTTATTTTATTTTATTAAATCTGAGATGGAGTCTCTTACTCTGTCTCCCAGGCTGGAGTGCAGTGGCGTGATCTCGGCTCACTGCAACCTCCACCTCCCAGGTTCAAGAAATTCTCCTGCCTCAGCCACCCGAGTAGCTGGAATTACAGGTGCCTGCCACCATGCCCGGCTAAATTTTTGTATTTTTGGTAGAGACGGGGTTTCACCATATTGGCCAGGCTGGTCTTGAACTAGCTGGTCTTGAACTCCTGACCTCATGATCAGCCCATGTCAGCCTCCCAAAATGGTGGGATTATAGGCGTGAGCCACCATGCCCAGCCGAGAGGGCACTTTTATACATTGCTAGTAAGAGGCTTTTAAAAAAATAATTGAACAATATATATAAAAGGTCATACATTTTTTATCAATAAGTTATATCCAAGGGTATGTCTATTCTAGGGGCAAAAAATCAAAACATTTTCAAAATCTATGCATAAAGATATTTAACAAATTATTATAACAGGAAAAATGAGATATTGCCTATAGGGCACTAATTAAATCATAGTTTAACAATGCAACGTGAAGATTATACAGACATTTTTCATGATATACTTTTAGGGGAGAAAAATTAGGTTATAGAACTTTATACACAATATGATTCCTATTATGTGCTAAATGATTATGAGATAATTTTTTCTCTTTTTTATAGTTTTCAGTATTTTCTAAGTTTTCTACAGTACAAGCATATTCTTTTTCATACCTGGAAAAATATTTCTTAAAATGCGGCAGTTTGGAGAGCTTGGAGATGGGATGTGAAGATTTCTTTCTGAGAGTTGAGAAGGCGATGTATTTAGAGAAACTATTGCCAAGGCTTTTTAAATGTCTCTTAAAAATCAATTTGTTTAAGGATGAGCTTGCTATATTAAAATTAAAAAGAAAGAAAAAATGAAAAATCAATCTGCAAATCTTTCTCTTCTTTTTTTAAAATCTTGTTTTCAGTCTGTCCAAGAGCACAGGCAAAATTGCGAATTTTTTGCTTATACTGTAAAGACAGTGCAAGTCCCAGTTTAGACTCGTACTGATGGAAACGCTGTTTCTGTGGGTAGGACGAACAAAGCATACTGCTAAAGAGCAGAGCTCTGCCTGCACTGTGCTGGGGAGATGCATTATAAAACTTCCTGAGAGAGTAGTTGCAAAGCAGGACTATGAACTGTCTGGGCAAAACAGCAAAACCCCATCTCTACAAAATGGTGCTTTTCTTTTTTTTTGAGACGGAGTCTTGCTCTGTCGCCCAGGCTGGAATGCAGTAGCACGATCTCGGCTCACTGCAACCTCTGCCTCCTGGGTTCAAGCGATTCTTCTGCCTCAGCTTCCTGAGTAGCTGGGACTACAGGTGTGTGTCACCATGCCCGGCTAATTTTCGTATTTTTAGTAGAGACGGGGGTTTCGCCATGTTGGTCAGGCTGGACACAAACTCCTGACCTCGTGATCCACCCATCTCGGCCTCCCAAAGTGCTGGGATTACAGGCGTGAGCCACTGTGCCTGGCCCAAAATATTTTTCTTAAAAAAGATATTGCAGCTAAAGTAAAGAAAATCAATGTAGTGGATACATAAGTGTTTGCTGTAAAATTCTTTAAACTTTCATGTATGTTGAAAAAGTTTCATCACTGTCCACAGCGGCAAAGTTTGCTGCTAATGCTTTCTTGCAACACAGACAGTTTTAGTGACAAATTTCCACCATCCACAGGGAACGTGAAGGGTCACTGGAAAAGAAGGAAAGGGGAAAGGAAGCTACCACTTATGGAGTCTTATGAGACGTGTGTATAATGTTGTTGTAGCCAGAAAGTGACAGAAACCTCTCTCGCACTAGCATACACAGAAAAAGAGTCACATTGGTTTAGTTATCTGGAAAGGACACTTTGATTGAAGCTTCATGTGATGATATGAATCTCTGGCAGCTGATATTTTCCAAAAATGGCTGCAACAATCTCCCATCCTATGGGCCTTTCCTACAATGTGACTTTGACCTTCCTTCCATGAAGAGATGGGGTCTGTGTTCCCTTTTCTTGAATTTGGGTGGGCTTATGACTATGGCAGAAGGGATGCTGTGTGATTCATGAGGTTAGGTTATATATGGTGACACAGATTCTGCCCACTCTCTGGAGACACTCACTTTGGGAACTCAGCCACCATGCTGTGAGGAAGCCCAAGCCATGTGGAGAGCCAGGTGTAGGCATCTGGCCAATAGCCAGCATCAATCATCCATCAGACACATGAGTGAGGAAGCTCTGTGGGACTCCAGCCTCCACCATCAGCTGCAGCCTTGGGAGCCAACCTGAACAAGACCCACCCAGCTGAGCCCAATTAACCCCAGAGCCATGAAAACAATAATAAAGTGACTGTTGTTATTTTAAGCCACTAATTTCTGAGGTGACTTGTCATACAAAAATAGAGAACTAGAACAAACTCCGTCTCTTGGCTCTTCCTCTCTTTGTTGTTGAATTCATTGCCTCCTGGTAGGTGGCAGGGTGGAGGGAGTGGCTAAGGAAGCGCCAGACTTGTGTCAGTCCCACTAGTATTTCCATCAGAAAGAGAGTTTTCTTCTAATGTCCAAGTAAAATCTCAGGGGAGAGCTAGTGTGTTGAGTCATATGTCCATCTTTGGAACATCACTGTAGCCAGAAGAACAGGATTCTGTGACTGAGGCTGCCATTTGTTCACTCCAACATACATTTTCTCCTTCCCCTGGTAATGACATAAATTCTCCTGATTTTATTCAGGTTGGCGATGTGCCCATCTATCTTGTAGCTAGGCATGGCTACATGGTTACATTTTGGCCGGTGAGAGGTGTGTGGTCCTTTATGGAAAGATCCTGTATCAGCTCCTAGTATTGTAACAGATCACCATAAATTTAGTAGTAGCTTAAAATAACACAAATTTGTTGTCTTACAGTTCTGGAGGTCAGAAGTTTGACATGGGTCTCACCAGGCTAAAATCAGGGTGTTGGCAGGGCTGTTCCTTCAGGAGTCTGTAGGGAAGAATCTGTTTCCTCACCTTTTCTAGTTTCTAGAGGCTGCCATGTGCCTTGGTTAGTATCTTCTTCCATCTTCAAAGTCAGTGATGGCTGGTTGAGTTGTTCTTACATCGCACCACCCTGACATTGCCTGTTCTGCCTGCCTCTTCCACACTTAAGGACCTTTGTGATTACACTGGGTCCATCTGGATAATCCAGGCATCTCCCCACCTTAAAATCAGTGGATTAGCGACCTTACTTCCATCTGGAACCTTAGTTAGTTCCCCTTTCTATGCAACCTAATACATTCACAGGTTCTGGGGATTCAGACACAAACCTCTCTGGGTAGATCATTATTCTGCTAACCATAAATCTTTAAAAAAGAAGAGTACCCTTTTATCTTCTCTTCTCCCTTCCTGCTACCTTGAATGGACTTCTGATATGTCCACTTTTGGAATGAGGTACTGTGGTTGACAGCCTGCCAGAAGCACCTTTTGGCATTTGCTCCACAGAAAGAGGAACTGTTATTAGTAGGCTGAGAGAAGGATGCTAGACAGACAAAAACGTCAGATGTTCACTGTAAACATCTGCTGAGATAATGCTGCATGATCAACAACCCCTAAGACTCAGTGGCTTAAAACATTTATTTGTTAATTTTTAGCTCACAGCCCTTCAGTTGATGGTGGCTCTGCCAGGCTTGTCTGGGGTCAGTTGGACTTGCTCAAGGCTGTGGTTAGGTTCAGTTAGGCCCTGCTTATCTGTCATCTGCCTGGCAACAATTGCTCCTTGGCATCTTCTTCTCATGGCAGAGGGCAGAAGTTCAAGAGGGCCAGCCAAGCCAAGCAAGCCCATATAAAGCTCTTTCTTGCATCATGTCCGATCACATGCCATTGGCCAAAGCAAGTCCTATGACCAAGCCTGAGTGAATGGGAGGGGACCAGCAGTTCACTCCTAGTGGGCACTCTTCAGTGAAGGGCACAGACAGATAATCCTTTACACGGAGGGTGCAAGGGGCTGGGAACAATCATCCAATTTACCACAGTGAGCTAAGCCAATCCACTGCAGTCATCAGTGAGGAAGTTTTGCAGGGATCTCCCTTGATTTCGAGGAGTGCTACGGTGATTTTCTTCTCCCTCCATTCCATACCCACTATTTAAAAAAATATTGAAAAGTGTAGAGACTAATATAACAAATATGGAATACATGCTCACAACCCAAATTTAATAAATACTTTTTTTGTACTCAAAAGAGCCCCTTAAATTTGTATCCTTTTCATTTTCTACTTCTGGAGCACCAAAGTGTTGAGACTCTCACACAACTTTTGTTCCAGAATCCTGGGTCCCATACACAGGACTTTACCACACTATCTAATCTGGGCACAGTCCTGACTAGTGACAGTACCTTTATTACCTAGGAATTGCATTTGTCTGCATGTAACAGTCTCCTGAAAAGGGTGGTTTCAACACGCAAGGATCTGTTCTCTCACAGAAATTAATTTTCAGGTAAGCAGCCTAGGGATAATTCAACACTTCTTCAAGTTATCAGGAATCAAGATCCTTCTGTCTTTCTGTTTCCATCCTCAAGTTCTCCTCATGGCTCCATATGTCTGCAGGAGCTCCATCTAGCATATCTGCTTGTGTGTTCTTTTCTTCTTTCATCACTCCATGTGTATTCTTTCTGAAATGAGACACTTGGTTGCAGAAGATGAACTCTGTAGACCAAGGAGGATGTCCTCTGGGCATGGGCATTAGTGGTGGATCTATGATTGCTACCAAGGTTTCTCAGCTCCCATGCTGCTTTTCTGGATTATTGTTCCCAATTTTCTCTTCCTCCCTGTAATAGAATTACATATCCATGGCCTTTGCAATGAAACTCTGTAGCGTCTCCTGCTAGAGTAGGCAGAGCAAACAGCCCTGCCCTCGGCTGAGTGCCGGGGCTCATATCTGTAATCCCAGCACTTTGGGAGGCTGAGGTGGAAGGATCACTTGTGGCCAGGAGTTCAAGACGAGCTTCAGGAATACAGTGAGCGTGACTTGAGATAAAAGGCTTTTCCACATACCTTACACACATAGGGTTTTCCCCACTGTGAGTTCTCTGAAATGAGTTGAGGCTTGACTTCTCCTGAAAAGTTTCCCCACATATATTACATTCAGAAATTTTCATACGTATTTGTGTTATCTCGTGGGCAATGAGAGCTCACTTATCACAAGATTTTCCATATTCTTCACTTTTACAAGGAGTCTCTCCCATAGGAACAGGCTGATGTGTCAATAATAGTGTCTCCCAGAGGATCGCTTGAGCCCAGGAGGTCAAGGCTGCAATGAGCTACAATTGTGCCATTACACTCCGGCCTGGGTAACAGAGTGAGACACTGTCTCAATAATAATAATAATAATAATAATAATAATATTGCCTCCATGTTAAACGCCTTCCTTGTCCACTCTATTTAAAATATTTCTGCCCAGTTTGAATCACGTGTTGTTACCTAAAATGCTCATGATGTGATTTATCAGTTAAATTATGGGCATCTAGATTCTCTCCAGAGTTCATCTCATCAGGAGCACTAGGGACAAACATGTTCTGACATGTATTAAACACCTCAGGCCTCATTGCTGAATAGTTTCCATTGTTTAAATTTAGGTTTAAGATACAGTTCGTTGCAAATAACGTTTTTCCCAATTCAACTCTTTCCTTGGTTGATGCATTATGGTTGGTGAATGCAACTTGCCATAAAGTGTCAACGGTGACTTTCTTGGCTCCTCTCAATTAGGTCATCCACTATGCTCACGTCTGGGAGGTTCTGTTTTAGGGGTCCTTCTACCATCCATGGCTCTGTTCCTTGTTCCACTTAAAGATTACTTCAGGTTTCATAATGCAATATCCCAAACGTTCGAGGCTGCTGGAGGTCTCCGGCATCACATCCCTCTCCATGGTCCTCTGAGCATCACCCAAGTTCTACCATTCCTCCCAGGCGAAGTTCAAAATCATGTCTTCCGATGACACCAACCCCAGAGATTTATTCACCTTTTCTTGCTTTTGGAAGTAGACAGAGGAATCTGGCAGAGTAGCTGAGAGAGGTGAATGCAGCGGAGTTGTGAGAGAGCCGGCATGCCTTGGTCTTAGTTTCTCGTGCCCAGAATAATCTACACATTAGCAGAATCCAACCCCAGAATGTCAGAGCAGTTGGGGAAAGTCACAGGGTCCAGAGTTTCCAAACCAAAGATGGTGAGAGTCAGCAGCTATTTTATTTTTATAATAAATAGAGATGGGGTCTCCTGTTTTCCAGGCTGTTTTCAAACTTCTTGCATCAAGTGATTCTCCTGGCTCAGTCTTCCAAGTTACTGAGATGACAAGCATAAACCATCAAGCCTGGCCCTCTTTGACACTTTTTTTTTGAGACGGGATCTCACTCTGTTGCCCAGAATGGAGTGCAGTGGTGCAATCTTGGCTTGCTGCAGCCTTGACCTCCTGGACTCAAGTGATCCTTTCATCTCAGCCTCCTGAGTAGCTAGGACTATAGGCACATGCTACCATGCCCAGCTAATTTCGTTTCATAGAGACAAGATCTCACTATGTTCCCCAGGATGGTCTTGAACTCCTGGACTCAAGCAATCTTCCTGCCTTGGTCTCCCAAAGTGCTAGGATTACAGGTGTGAGCCATCCTCCCTGGCTTTTGACACATTTTAAAGTGGCCCTGCCAGATCCTCCCTATTCAGGATCTAGGAAAGATTAGCAGAGTCTCCTTTCTGAAGCTTCCTGTGTATACACGTCAAATAAATTTGTATGCCTTTTCTTCCATTAATCTACCTTTTGAGAGCTGATTTTTCAGTGAAATTTCAGAAGGCTAAGAGGAAAGGTCTCCCTTGGCCCCACTGTTATGGCACAGCGAGCGGGATCACCAAAGCTGCTCTGCTCTTCTGGAAGCTGCAGTGAAGAGAACCCAGGAGCCCGACAAGCTGGCAAGAGGGTAAGAACTTCTTAGCAGTCAGGCTCCTGGCCTCTCTCTCGGTGCAATCTTGTGGAGCACATGGTAAAAATCACTGTTTGTCTCTTCTGCAAGGATTCTACAAATCCTTTGAATGAAACAAAAGGATTAGTGGGACTATTCTTGGGTATAGCAACTCTGGTATAATTTTGGTACATTTTGATACAATTAATCATACTGTTTTACCCCTTTCCTCCCAGAAACAGGCTTTTCCTTTGTGTTTCTGTGTTGTTCATAACAAGGAGTGCTGGATAACATTCCCGCTTGTCTTGTTTTATGACCTTGAGAGCTTGACTGGTGACTAAATGGGACCTCTCTCTCTGTCTCCAGCTTCTGTGTGTGTGTGTGTGTGTGTGTGTGTGTGTGTGTGTGTATGTAATTTTTTGGGTCATGTCAGGTTGCCAGCCTGAAAATGCCTGGGAACCGAGATTGTTTTTGTTTTGAATGTGCTAAGCTCTTGGGAAGTTTTGCCATGAGAAGTCCTGTCCACAAGGAGCTTTTGTCATCTCAGCGTTTGTTTTCTGGTTAACTGTGGCAACAAGAGTCTTTTGCTATCTAAGCTTATTTCTGGGAAAATAGAGGGATCTTTGGAATTGCTTCTTTTCTGAAGAGGCTATTCAATTGGGCCACTATTGGAATTAAGTACATGATTGAACATTATGGCCAAAATATTGATCCTTTAAAATCAGACTTCTAAATTTAAAAATAAAGGAGTTTAGAGACCTCTTATTCTAAACAAAAGATGGGAAGATCAAATTTAAAGGACATATAATGGTGTCATAGCTGGCCTTAACATTTTCCTGACTAAATTTCACCTGTCTGCTTTGGATTCCATGCAAGGTTAACAGTGGAAACTGCTCCAATTTACAGCTTTGTAGTTAAAATTCCCGTTGTGGCCTGGTTTCCCTTCTTCATTGAGAATCAGTCCCTTTTGTTTTGATATTTATGTGACTTTTGAAATATTGGAATGTTAGCTATTTTTGTTTCATATAAAATCTAATAAGAGATTAGAAAAGATTTTTAATTTTTTTTGGTTTTCTTTTTCCCTTGAGATGGAGTCTCACTCCATCATCCAGGCTGGAGTGCAGTGGCACGATCTCGGCTCACCGCAACCTCCGCCTCTTAGGTTCAAGCAATTCTCCTGCCTCAGCCTCCTGAGTAGCTGAGACTGCAGGTGTGCACTATCACACCCAGTTAATTTTTATATTTTTAGTAGAAATGGGGTTTCACCATGTTGGCCAGGCTGCTCTCAAACTCCTGACTTCAGGTGATCCAATGGCCTCAGACTCCCAAAGTGCTGGGATTACAGGCGTGAGCCATCGTGCCCTGCTGGATTTTTTAATTTTTAAAATCTGGTTAAAAAATTATTTTTATTTCAGTAGTTGTTGTGGTACAGGTGTTTTTTTTAATTACATGGGGGATAAGTTCTTTAGCAGTGATTTCTGAGATTTTAGTGTACTCATCACCTGAGCATGTACACTGCACCCAGTATGTAGTCTTTTATCCCCTCACCCCCTTCCACCCTCCCCCAATGTCCCCAAAATCCATTATATCATTCTTATGCCTGTGTTTCCTCATAGCTTAGCTCCCACTTATAAATGAGAATATACAATATTCAGTTTTTCATTCCTGAGTTACTTCCCTTAGAATCTTGAAAGGATTTTTTAAAAAGAGCCCTTTGGTTACAAGTCAGCTTGATTGATAGTTGATATCCAAGCTCCATACATATATTTAAAAGGCCTTTATGCTTTTTCTCTTTTTGGATCCTGTTTTTAGGATTTTTTTTTCAGTTAACTGAAACCTTTTAGAAATTATGTGCGACTGGGCACAGTGGCTCATGCCTGTAAGCCCTGCACTTTTCGAGGTGAGGTGGGTGGATCACCTGAGGTCAGGAGTTTGAGACCAGCCTGGCCAATATGATGAAACCCCATCTCTACTAAAAATACAAAAAATTTAGCTGGGTGTGGTGGTGGGTGCCTGTAATCCCAACTGCTTGGGAGGCTGAGGCAGGAGAATCACTTGTACCCAGGAGGTGGAAGTCGCAGTGAGCTAAGATTGTGCCACTGCCCTCCAGCCTGGCAACAGAGTGAGGCTGTCTCAAAAAAAAATAAAAATAAAAATATGTGCTTTTTTTTTTTGTTAACTTCCTTTCTAAATAATTGTTCTCCCATTTACTTTTACTTCTCCTTTCTTTCTCTTTGTCACCTTCAGTACCATGTGGACAAATCTAGAGAAGAGTTCTAATGACTCAAAGCCTTTTTTTTTTTTTTTTTTTTTTCAAATAAAGACAGGGTTTCACCTTGTTGGCCAGGCTGGTCTTGAACTCCTGACCTCAAGTGATCCGCCCTCCTCAGCCTCCCAAAGTGCTGGGATTACAGGTGTGAGCCACCGCGCCCGGCCTTATGACTCAAAACCTTGAAGGAACTCAGAAAAGCAGCACTCACCTGCTATGGTTTTTGTTTGTTTGTTTTTGTTTTTGTTTGCTTTTCTTCTGAAATTTCAACAGTCATGGGCAGATTCTTCTCAAGGCTAAAGCTCTTCTCTTTTTCTCACTGTATTGCCTGATCTCCTTGGCTATTGCGGGTAGCAGAAATTACTTGGTATTTTGAGAAAATTTGCTTATCGTTTGCACAATGACGGAGCAGGAGACACAGTTTTAGAGGTGACCGATGGCTGTTGTTTATAGTAAATGGTTATTACTAGAGGGGGCTGCCTATTTCTTTGCATATTTGGATAAGAAAAACGTGGTTTAGGCCTGATATGGTTTGGATCTGTGTCCCCACCCAAATCTCACGTTGAAATATAATCCCCAATGTTGAAGGTGTGGCCTGGTGGGAAGTGACTGGATGAGGGGGCAGGTTCATGTGAATGACTGAGTGCCATGGCCTTGGTGCTGTTCTCATGACAGTGAGTGAGTCCTCATGAGATCTAGCTGTTTAAAAGTGCGTAGCACCTCCCCCAACTCTCTGGCTCCAACTACAGCCATGTTGTCTGAGCATTTTGCTCCTTAGCCTAGATAAAGCCGGGTTCTTGTCACTCAACTGGAAGGTATGACCATGCGATGGATGGCATGGTGACCCCCATGACCCACACATACCCCTCAGGAGGGCGTTCTGGAATTAGAAAACCTGAAATAGCTGGAAGGAAGAACGATCAACCCTTGCGGCACCTAACTAACTTGAGACTTTCTTCTATTGTTTCTTATTCTGGCCTCAATTGACAAGGCCGTTGGACTTTGTAACCGACCTTGGTCAACCTCCTGACTCCACACCCTACGACCTCCTCCCAGCTTGCAAACCTATGACCTCCTCCCAACTTGCAAAAAAACACCCTAATGTTCCTTCTGTAACTTTCCACTGTTTACCCCAAATCTATAAAACCAACTCCTATCCCTCTGCTCTCCACCGGCTCCTTTTTCTGGATTCAGCCCGCCTGCACCTGGGTGAATAAACAGCCATGTTGCTCATACAAAGCCTGTTTGCGGGGTCTCTTCATTCAGAACATGTGTTTAACATGTTGGAGCCAGAAACCCAGGATGGGGGAACTCCTAGGGGAGATGAAACATGCTGTCCCTGTTCTCCTTGTGCTCCCTCCGTGAAGAGACCTACCTATGACCTAGGTTCACCAGACCAGCCCACAGACCCACTCACCATCGTCAGATTAGGTAAATGGTTTGCCTGTTTGTCTCAACTCTCTTCTTTAGCCCTTCTCGATGCCTGTCAACCTCCTTCTCCTTTCAGTTTCATTTCCTCTCCCTTTCACCCGAGACAAGAAAGACAGGACTTTCCATGAGGTTCATGATCAGAAAAAATCCTGTGTAGGTCACGGAACCAGGAGGAGTCTTCCCTCGGTGACTGATCATTGCAGAGACGTCTGCTCTGGTCACTCACTCACACTCATAGTTGATGGATCAACACGGGAGACACCCCCTTTGACCGATTCACCCCAGGTTCAGACCAAGGTTTAGTCCATCTTCAGTCACCAAGGCGAGGAGGTCTGGGAAAGATTTGGTCTGGAGCTTTGGGTTGCAGCTCCAGGAGCTCTGGGAGCAGCGGGTTAATAAACAGCTGTGTATTCACCTTAGACACCTGCTAAGCTGCTTGGTCGGGCACTCACTTTCCTAGTCTCTGCCACTCTTCTTAAACTACGGGCAACCTCCCGCCCTCCACTCCTCCCTCCTCTCCCCCCTCCTCTCCCTTAGTCTGCGTTCTAAAAAACCCCAAAACTCTCCAGCTATCACCTGACTTAAAACCTAAGCATCTTATTTCCTTCTGCCATACCGCTTGTCCACAATATAAATTGGACAATGACTCGAAATGGCCAGAAAACAGTACCTTTGATTTTTCTATCCTGCAGGATCTAGACAACTATTGTCATAAAATGGGCAAATGGTCCGAAATTCCTTATGTCCAGGCATTTTTTTTTTTACACTACAATCTCTCCCTAATCTCTGCTCCTCTCCCTTCTGCCTGACCTTCCTGCCTCTGCCGGGAACCAAGAATCCTCCTTGTCCACCAGCTCTTCCAACCTTTCTCCCCACTGCCTGTCCAAACCAGGCCCTAATCCAGGACCTAACACCTGACCCCTCAGAGCCTCCCTCCTCTTCCTCTGCCCATAACCCACCTCCTTATGCCCCTCCTGTCACCTCCCCACCTCATACCCCACCTGGCTTACAGTTTAGTCCTGCGGCTACCCCCTCTGCCCCTGCCCAACAATGCCCCCTTTTTGAGAGGTGTCTGGAGCCAAAGGCATAGTTAGAGTGCACGCACCTTTCTCTTTATACAACCTTTTCCAAATCAGCCAATGGTGAGGCTCCTTCTCATCAGATCCTACTAAATATATACGAGAGTTCCAATACTTAACCCAGTCCTATAATCTCACCTGGAGTGACTTAAATGTCACCCTTACTTCTACTCTCACCCCGAAAGAATGTTTACTATGCATTTTATCACCCAATCAGCCCCTGACATTAAAAAGTTACAGAAATTAAAATCTGGCCCTCAAACTCCACAATAGGAATTAATCAATCTTGCCTTCAAGGTGTTCAATAGCAATGGCGGCACATCTCAGAGGCTTGCCTCCACCGTAAGACAAACCCCAGCCACACCACCGGCACAAAGACTTCAAAGCACCTAGACTGCAGCAACTAGCTGCCCCTCCCGGACCTTGCTTCACATGTCGGAAACCTGGCCACTGGGCCAAGGAATGCCCACAGCCTGGGATTCCTCCTAAGCCCTGCCCTATCTGTGCTGGACCCCACTGGAAGTTGGACTGTCCAACTCACATCGCTGCTCCCAGAGCTCCTGGAGACAGCGTTTCCCATGTCGGCCTGGCTGGTCTCTAACTCCTAACCTCATATGATCCATGCACCTTGGCTTCCCAAAGGTGCTGGGATTGCGGGCATGAGCCACCGTGCCCGGCCTTAAGGATTCATTCACCTTTTCTAACTAGCTAGTATTTTCCCACTATTATTCTTCAATGTCTTTATTAATGTTTCCTTTGAATCTGTTCTTCCTTTGGCATCCTGTAATTTAGTCTTCCTTTGTAATATCATTCTGTCATTCTCATCTATTCCTCTTCTGAGTTCATTCAATTTTATTTCTTTTTTGTACATTTGTTATTTTTGAATTTCAAATCCAAGGTTACTGAAGCCCAGTTAAATAGTTATACTTATTTTCTTTTAGGTTTTTGTGTCAAAATGTTCTACATTAAGCCAATTAAGTATAAAGATCCTATTAAGAGGGGGGAGAAACTTGGAACTCTATTGCCCTTGCAGAAAGTTTCTCCTGGCATACAATCGCATGTGCACATTGAAAATTGTGACTTGAGTGATCCTACTGCATACCTGTAAATGGAAGGCAAATGGTCAGATCTTCAGAATAAAAAATCACCTTCTTAAAAACCTGGATGCATATCCCGCTCTTCGAGAAATTGGTGTTCACAAAGGATTAAAGGTTTAAGGGATGGTTACTCCATTTTCCATGACATGATTACTATACTTTGCATGCCTGTATCAAAACATCTCATGTACCTCATAAATATATATACCTATGTACCCACACACTTTTTTAGTTAAAAAAAAAAGAATTTGAGTTTAAATAGAAACATGATAAATGCAAGAAAGAAAACATTTTAACTCATTGTCACTCTGATGTTCGAGTGAACTGCTTTCTTCAAGCTCTTTGATCTTTCTGTCACCTATGGAATATGGGTGGTTTTGTTTTTTAGATTTCTCAGTCCTGAAGATCTAAGATAAATAAACAAGGAAACTTAAGCTGGGCCAGGCTGCATTTCTGACACCTTTAAAACTAGCGACCTTTCTGTTTGAAAATAAAACGCCTATGGTACAAGAACAGCAAGTGGTTTACAGTGCTAGATTTAGCATACATTTAATACATATTCAATGAATAAGTTGAGTGTAGGGAGTGGACTCTCAGCCATATCCTTTGGTTTGTCATATTGGCTGGAGGGAGAGCTGCTTTCATGGATAATACAGGATTTGCTGGTATTTCCAGCCACACTCGCCCACATGGTGAAGAAGGATGGCAGTCCAAGAAAACATTCCAGATTTTAACGAGGCTGCATTACAAGAGGGACTAGAATGAGAACGAGGCCTACCTTTATCTGAAGTGTCTCATGGAACCAGGCCTGCAAACTTCATCTAGCCATATGCATATTACAGCTGCTTATTTCTATACATCTTTGAATTGTATCTATGTTATTCCGTCTTAGTTATATTGACCACAGGTACTAAGAGGAAACCAGACCATACAAATATCCAAGGGACCAGAAATAATTCTGGCTCCTTAAAGTTGAGCCAGTCAGTAAGAAATAAGTTGAACTAATCCTTCTAGAAACTTTCTTCATGAATTTCTGCTTAACTTTGTTTGGAATGCAGAAAATGACAGCAGAATGATTACATTCTTACATGTAGATTGTTAAACATAATTAACTGAAGTGTATTATTAGAGAAATGGTTGCATTTGTGAATCAGGACATATATATATAAGAATGTTCATGATATCACTATTTTTCAGAGCAAAACCTTCAACGACCTAAAAGCCCACCAACAGTGAAATCAATAAATAATGTCAAAGTTATGATAAATAAACTCCAGCAGTCATGATAAATGAACTCCAGGTAAACATAACAACCTGAATGAATCATAGCAATATAATTTTAAGTTTAAAAAGTCCAAAAGATCACATAACACATGATATTCTTTTTATAACGTTAAAACACTTAAAATTAAAATACAACACAATACTTTCAGCCTTTTCAATCTCTGTGTTTTATCACACAGCATAAAATTGGGGTTTGCTTTTCAACCCAATAAGACATTTTTTTAGTAGACCAGCCCATTCACATTAATAGATATGACTCATATATTTGTACCCAATACCTTTTCCTTTTCATATAACACAATTATATAAAAATTTTATATAATATATAAATTTTATATAATAAAATTATATAAAAAGGGAAGCAAGAAAATAATGAATCCTAGTTAACACATGACTAGATAGGGCGGGCCACATAGAAAGATTTAAGTTACTATCAATGCTGCAGTTTTGCGGTTGGGAAGTAATCACATGGGTATTTATTATTGTGAATAACATATCACAGAAGCAACAGGACTTGCATGTGGGTGGCCAGGAAGAGAGTTAATGACTCTCAGATAGTTGAGAATCTATGTCACTCAATCCGCACCCTCGTATATCTATTAGGTTGGTGCAAAAGTAACCGCGGTTTTTGCAGTTACTTTCAGTGGCAAAGTATATCTAGTACTGTCTGATTTGAATAGGCATCTCCTTGGTACCAAATAACTTTAGGTTGTTTCCAGAAATTTGCTTGCAAAAAATAAATGCTGTAGTCCATTGAGGACACCCAAAAAGGAAGTAGCACATCAGCTCTTCAAGGCAATTTTAAAAGAAGCTCTAAAATATTTGCACAATAAAATCTATGCTTAGTTTTCCAAATAATCATCCTTCTGATTATTAGGAGGCAGAACACAGGTGGATATGGATATTGCTTTAAAAATTAGACTTCTGACCTGGAATGGAGAAATTCTCAAGGTAGAGCAGGAACGCTGCCTTCCCCTCAGCATTCTCACATCTGCTCAATGGCAAGGCAAACTTGGGGCCAGAGGACTTCTTTCTCAGGAAGAACTGGAAGACAGCGCCCTCCAGTGCAACAAATCCGTGTGGGTTTTTTCCCCCTTTGTCTTTAAGGTTTAGATGTCAAAGGTTTGCCTTAAGTATAAAAATATTAGAGCCGCGCTGTCCGCTACCGCTGCCTGAGCCGACTCCGCGCGGCCTGCTGCGATGGAGGCCGCTGCCCAGGTCTTCGTGGAGAGCCCGGACCTGGTCTACGACCCCGAGGCTATCGAGGCGCAATACGAGTACCAGACGACGCGCGTCACCCGCAAGGGCAGCGTCTTCAAGGTGCACCCCACGACCACGCGCTTCACCTTCCGGACCGCCCGGCGGGTGCCCCGGCTCAGGGTCATGCTTGTCGGCTGGGGCGGGAACAACGGCTCCACGCTCACCGCCGCGCTGCTGGCCAACCCACTGCGTCTGTCCCGGCCCACGCGCAGCGGCCGCAAGGAGGCCAACTATTACGGCTCGCTGACTCAAGCGGGCACCGTGAGCCTGGGCTTGGACGCCGAGGGCCAGGAGGTGTTCGTGCCCTTCAGCGCGCTGCTGCCCATGGTGGCGCCCAACGACCTCGTGTTTGATGGTGGGCGGAGCCCTGGGCTGGAGGAGGTGGGATGGGAGATGGGGTCTGGAGGGGCCCAGGATCCGGGCAGGGCCGAGTGTGAGGGTCCCCCCCAGGCTGGGACATCTCGTCGCTGAACCTCGCCGAGGCGATGCGGCGCGCGAAGGTGCTGGATTGGGAGCTGCAGGAGCAACTGTGGCCGCACATGGAAGCCCTGCGGCCTCGGCCTTCCGTCTACATCCCCGAGTTCATCGCGGCCAACCAGAGCACGCGCGCGGACAACCTCATCCCGGGCTCGCGCGCGCAGCAGGTCCTGTCCCATTCCGCATTCCTTGCTCCCTGCCACCTGTTCTTCACTACTTGGTTCCCCATTTTTGCCCCACCCCACGAGTCCGGGCCCTACTTCACAGCCTGGGAACTGAGTGGCCCAGGTTCTGTGAGCCCGAGGGCACGTACAACCAACCTCCCCACACCCTCTCCATCCTCCCCACAGCTGGAGCAGATCCGCAAGGACATCCGAGACTTCCAGTCTAGCGCGGGGCTGGACAAAGTCATCGTGCTGTGGACGGCCAACACAGAGCGCTTCTGTGAGGTGGTTCCGGGCCTCAACGACACGGCCGAGAACCTACTGCGCACCATTGAGGTGGGTGCACGCCCGGGTGGAGCGGGTCAGGCACGGCCAGTCTCAAACACGAGTTCCGTGCTGACTGCCCACCTTGCCCACAGCTTGGCCTGGAGGTGTCTCCCTCCACGCTCTTCGCCGTCGCCAGCATCCTGGAGGGCTGTGCCTTCCTCAATGGGTCCCCGCAGAACACCTTGGTGCCCGGAGCTCTCGAGCTCGCGTGTCAGCGCCGGGTTTTCGTGGGCGGAGATGACTTCAAGTCTGGCCAGACCAAAGTCAAGTCCGTGCTCGTGGACTTCCTCATCAGCTCTGGCCTCAAGGTGCGTGGGCCGAGGGGACTCCCGAGTGCGGGAAGGGGGCCTGGGCTGCCAGCACCTGGCTTGTGGGGCCACAGGGCCTGCAGCTGCCGGGGCGTCACTTGTACTCACAGACCATGTCCATTGTGAGTTACAACCATCTGGGCAACAATGACGGGCAGAACCTGTCGGCGCCGTTGCAGTTCCGCTCTAAGGAGGTGTCCAAGAGCAACGTGGTGGACGACATGGTGCAGAGCAACCCAGTGCTCTATACGCCCGGCGAGGAGCCCAACCACTGCGTGCGTGGGGCGCGGGTATGGGCGCGGGGTTGCCCAGAGGGGGGTGGCAGGGACCCGGGCAAACTCCTGCTGCACCCCAGGTGGTCATCAAGTACGTGCCGTACGTGGGCGACAGCAAGCGCGCGCTGGATGAGTATACCTCGGAGCTAATGCTGGGCGGGACCAACACACTGGTGCTGCACAACACGTGCGAGGTGCGGCGCCACTTCCCGGGCTGCTGTGGGAGGCGGGGCTTGGCCACCCTCCTCCACCTCCTGACCCGCCCACCCCACAGGACTCCCTGCTGGCCGCACCCATCATGCTAGACCTGGCGCTGCTGACCGAGCTGTGCCAGCGCGTAAGCTTCTGCACTGACGCTGACCCCGAGGTGCAGACCTTCCACCCCGTGCTGTCCCTGCTCAGCTTCCTATTCAAGGTGCCA
>CAUYLG010012518.1:0-23636 GCA_963573385.1 Cacajao melanocephalus | reverse complement strand
AACTAGAGTCTTAAATTAGGGAGTCACTTGTCATTCAGAGTTTTGTTTTTTTTTTTCGGAGACGGAGTCTAGCTCTGTCACCAGGCTGGAGTGCAGTGGCGTGACCTCGGTTCACTGCAACCTCCATCTCCCAGTTTCAAGCAATTCTCCTGCCTCAGCCTCCCAAGTAGCTGGAACTACAGGTGCGTGTCACCACGCCCAGCTAATTTTTTTGTATTTTTAGTAGAGATGGGGTTTCACCATGTTGGCCAGGATGGTCTTGATCTGTTGAACTCTTGATCCACCCGCCTCGACCTCCCAAAGTGCTGGGATTACAGGGATGAGCCAATACGCCCTGCCTTCCTTCACTTCTTATATCATTTTTTGGATTTCCTTGCGTTGGACTTCACCTTTCTCTGGTCCCTCCCTGATTTACTTAATAACTAACCTCCAGAATTCTTTTCAGGTAAATCATGGATTTCTTCTTAGTTTGGATCCATTGGTGGTGAACTAGTGTGATCTTGGAGGGGTGTTGACAAGCCTTGTTTTGTCACATTGCTAGGGTTGGTTTTCTGGTTTCTTCTCATTTGGGTAGCTTCTGTCAAAGGGAAGGTCTAGGGTTAAAGGCTGTTGTACAGATGTTTTTTGTCCCATAGGGTGTTCCCTTGATGTAGTACTCTTCCCCTTTTCCTATGGATGTGGCTTCCTGTAGCTGAACTGCTGTGATTGTTTCTCTTCTGGGTCTGGCCACCCAGCAAGCAAGTTTATCTGGCTCTGGGCTGCTACTAGGTGTTGTCTACACAGAGCTCTGTGACGTGAACCATCTATGTATGGGTCTCTCACCTGTGGATACCAGTGCCTGTTCCAGTGGAGGTGGCAGAGGGTGCAATGGACTCTGTGAGGGTTCTTAGCTTTGGTGGTTTAATGCTCTATTTTTGTGCTGGTTGGCCTTCTGCCAGGAGGTGAAGCTTTCCAGAAAGCATCAGATGTAGTAGTGTGGAGAAGCACTGGTGGTGGGCAGGCCCTAGAACTCTCATGATTATATGTCCTTTGTCTTCTGCTACCAGCATAGGTAGGGAAGGACCATCAGGTGGGGCAGGGCTAGGCATGTCTGAGCTCAGACTCCCCTTGGGCAGGTCTTGCTGCTGCTGAGAGGCATAGGAGTGAGATTCCCAGGTCACTGGAGTTGTATACCTAGGAGGATTATGGCCTGCCTCTGCTGAGTCATGCAAGTTGTCAGGGAAGTGGGAGAAAGCTGGCAGTCACAGACCTCACCCAGCTCCCATGCAAACAGAAGGAGCAGTCTCACTCCCACTGTGTCCCTCACAACAGCCCCAAGTCTGTTTCCAGGCAGAGGGCAAATCAGGCTTGAAAACTTGCCCAGGGCTTTCCACCTCTCAGCTGTGAAAGAAAAGGGCTTTCGTTCTTCCCCCGCCTGTGAAGTCTGCAAGCTGGATTCGCACCCTCCCCCAAATTCTGGCCAGGATGCTTCTCGCCCTGCTCAAATTGTTACAAAGTTCAACTAGGGAGGTCCTTCTCCCCAGTGGGTTTTACCCCCTGCTCCACTGGCCTCCCTCCTGATTGATCCCTGTGGTGTCAGGCAGGAATGGGCTGCTTAGGGATTCAGTGAGCTCCCAGGCCCTCCCTGCTGCTTCTTCTGCCTCTGTATTTCACTTGGCTCAGCTCTAACTTGACTCAGCTCCAAGTAAAGTCAGGAACTTCTCCAGCAAACAGACCTTCAGCTTCTCCAGTGAGGGTGTGTGTTTGGGAGAGGAGGGTCTCCCTTTTCCACTTCCACAGTTGAGCTTCACAGTACTTGAGATGTCTCCCGGGTCCTGCAGAAGCAGTCTGTTTCCTTCAGAGGGTCTGTGGTCTTCTCAGGACTGCTGGTTTGTTCTTGCAGTGGATCTGGAGCTAAAATTCACAGTGCAAGTGTCTGCATGCTGCTCTATCTGGAGCTGCAATCTAGTCCTGCCTCCCATCTGCCATGATCCCAAGGTCACCACCATGTGCTATTTTAGAAGACATTTTATTCAAAGGGAATAGGAGGCACAGAGGCCAGTGTAGATAAAGATGAGTAAGAGAAAGAGAGGTAGGAGAAGAGAAGGAATGACGGTCAGGATATATGAGCTCTTGTTGAGCAGGTTGAGGACATGGGCCTTTTTTTTTCTGAAATAGGAGCGATGTGAAGGTTGTTTTATAAGGGTCCTTTAGCTGTAAAATCCCTTGGGGCATGGGAGTATCAGCAGAAACATGGAGACCAGTTATGAGGGTCTTGCAATAATTTGATTGAAATAATGGGTATCCTGCCTCCAGGATTAAGGTAATTTAAAATATTTTTTGCTGAATGAAAATTTCTTGGTCAAATTTTTAAGCAGCATTATAACAAGATTGTCAATTAAAATTCCTACCTTGGAAGTCCTCAGAAAAGGGCAAGTTGGAGATGTCGGCCAGTACCTGAAATGGAAGCTAGAAGCTTACTAACAATTTAGATCCTATGAGTTAATGTTTCAAATTGTGTAGTCGGAGCCTTCTAAATAAGAAATCAAAGAAAAAGTTATTGCTAGCCTAACTGTTTTGGTTACAAGAGACAATTATAATAAAAGGAAATCTCTACCTGGATCATTGCTATGGCTGTCCATGTACAACACAGAGAGTTTCTGCCATGTGGAACATCTGTAACTCGTACTAGACACAGGAAGTTAGAGTGTGAGAGAGGTCTGAATCAAGATAAAGAGGCTACTGCAGCCCTACATTTCTCAGTCTGTTTTATAAAATAAAAATTGTGAGAGAAATGAACAGTCATTTCCGGAAAAAAAAAAATTCATGGAAAACGGTGCCTTCAACAAATTTAAATAAGTTTATTTCCATCAAAGCTTGTCAGAACCTTTAATATGTTAATTTTCAACACAAAAATTCAAGAGTGTAATATTAATATAATATGCTCAATTTCCCAATGTTATTTGAGTGTTACAGTAAATTCTTTTCATTCTCCTTTGTATCTTTCACCATCTTAGCACTTAGCATAGTGCTTTGAATAGAAAATAAGAGAGTAAATAAATCCATCTTCCTAATTCTACAAATAATTTATTTTCAAATGAAGACTCCAAAGGTGCATGGCTCAACCCTAATATCTAAAACATCACAGAAAAGCAGCATCTTCAAATTTACAATAAGAGAAATAGTGGCTGTAATTACAATGCTTTCTCTCTCTGTAAAGATTCTGAATTGTGTAATTTACAAAATCATTTTCAGTAGTCTATACTAAATAATAGTTAGATATCCATATATGCATATGTCCATATACATATCCACAGAGTCTTACAATTGTAACACAGCTTTTAGAAATGTGAACTTAACTTCAAGTAATGGTTGCTTTAACATATCATTCTTCTAAATAATAAGTACTGAAACAATCAGTATACTTTCCTTTTGTCATTTACTATGCAAGGTAAATTGAGTAAGAATTTAACCCAATGTGATGCTAAGTCAAAATCAATGTTTTATTTATCTACTCCTAACAAGTATAAAGATAGAATGTGAGTTAACTAGGTATTAATCTATTTTATAACACACTTACAATAAGCAACCTGAAACTCTTACCTGTATACATTCTCAATCCATTAAGTAGTTTTGTTTCAAGTAACTAAATAACTATAGGTATCATCAAAAATCTTTGAACCAGTCATTTAGAAGCTTTTGTATTGAGTGTTGTCTTTGTACATGCACATATGAATGCATGCACACACTATAAATGTAGGGTTTTCTTCCTGAATGTCCTGTCTCCGCTACGAATTGAAATGAATTGATAGTGAAATTTTATTTTTAAAATTGCATATTTTATACATAGGAAACATTTTCCTATGTATAAAATAACAGCAAACATTATTTCATCTACTCTGTCAGGTTCATTCTATAATGAATAGTAAAATACCGTTTACTATGTAATTAGAAATGGGTTATTTTCAAAAAGAATTTTTAATTAAAAACATCTAGCAAAAAACTTGCCTTCTAAAAAGAAGAACTTTTAGAAGTTTTAGAAGCTCTAACCAGCCCATCTGGTCAATATAATGGTCACAGGGGATCATAGCTATCCCCAGAAACGCTCCTGGAAACCCCTCCTCTGAGAGCCTGCCCCTCTCCCAGTGGGGCAGGGGCAACTTCCTGTAATACACAGGAGCTGTGCTATATTGCATCAATTGGTATCTTAGTCTATTCATTCTTCTATGAAAAAATCTCATAAATTGTGTGGCTTATAAACAACAGATATTTATTTTTCACAGCTCTAGAGTCTAGGGGGCCCAAAATCAAGTTGGCAGCAAATTCTGTTTCTTCTGAGGGCCTACTTTCTGGTTCATAGACAGCACTTTCTTGCTGTGTCCTCATATGGTATAAGAGGCCAGGGGTCTCTCTTGGGCATTCCTATCTCCTAATACCATCACTTTGTGGGGGTAGGATTTTGACATCTGAATTTTGGGAGGACACAAATATTCAGACCACGGCAATGGGAGAGACAGTCAGATAGGTCTGAATGGGCACAAAGAAAAAGCAATGGCTATTTTGATATTTATGATACTTATTAATATATTTGACAATATTTGGCATATTGTGGGTTTAGATATGGAATTTAATAACTTTTTATGTCACCTATAATCATAATTCCCCAAACTCCTTAAGGTTAAAAAAAATTAATGAAGGAAAAAAGAAAACGAAAGGCTTTATTTTCTTTTTCTCTGATTTTGAACAGATGCACTTCAGAAAAATGGTGGTGGTGTCCTTTTGGTAAATCAGAATGTCAGCTGAGTATTTTTAAAAGTAAAAAAAATAAAATAAAATCCTGGACTTTCTCTGAAAGGTTAAAATGGTTTAAGTAAATTTAGTCAAAGTAAATGACATCTAGTGAAGAATACAAGGAAACTATATTTATTTATAAATGCTTTTACTTAAATTCTAAACAAGCAATTTACTAAACTATAATTTCAAGAGATTGTGATATGATTATGACAAAGAATATCAAGAATTTTAAATGGTAAAGAAGTGATGGGTGGACAAAAGAATACAGGTTGATAAAAAGATTAATCTACAGTCCCAGGCATCTTAATGTTACAATCTATGGTTATGAGTAATCATTTGGAAACAAAAACTCCTCTAAGTGGCTCTTGTCCTTTTCCTGCCCTCACAGTACCTAACCAGCTGTAGCTGACATCAACGCAGGAAGTAGCCACATTTCTGCAAATCAGAGGCAGTTAAGAGAGACATACATTGTCAGCCATTAAAGCAGCTTCTGATGTAGTATCGAGTACAAGCTTTATCACTCAACACACACCTGAGGTTAGTTTAGTCATAGTATTAAAGAATTCTTTCATTTAGCAGATACTGACAGTTAACCGAATAAAGTAAAATGAAAATGAAATGCAATAAGGTAAAATGACAATATATGTAGGTTATTAAGAATTAACACTGAAATCATCCAAACCAATTTGTCCGCAAACATGTCTGACATCAACTTGACATGGTTATCAAGGCCACAAACAGCAGAGGTCTGGTCTTGTGTAGTTCAAATACAGATAACTATTGAGCATTTGTTTTAACATAAGTTTGATTCTTTGGTTATATTTCCATATTTATTTAATCCTTAGCAAAACATGCTTTGCCTTTGTATGTCATCTTAACAGTAGTCAAGTTCAGATATTCAGGATACTTGGAAATTTCTGTGTACTGTAAAAGATGAATTGTTCAATCTCTCCTTGTGTAGTCATTTACTAATACCAGAGTCACCCTCTTTCATTCCTTAATCACTTAGACACTAGGCTCATTGCCATTCTCCCCAGCATTACTCTGCTTGGTCTGAGTAATGTCGGTGTCCACATCAACAGCTCTGTCAACAATCAGGTCCCTCATTCCTTAACTTCCATTCCTAGGCCTGTCTTCCATCCTCCTCTAGTGACTCAGATTCATAGGCATACCCGAGGGGCTGGCAAACTATCCCCACAGGCCAGCTACTTGTTTGTTTTGTTTGGTTTGGTTCTTTAACAGACATTATTTTTAGAGTAGTTTTAGATTCACAGCAAAATTGAGCAAAAGGTATAGAAATTTCTTATATACTCCCCCACCCCCATCTATACATTTGTTGCAATGCTGAGCCTAAACTGATACATCATTATCACCCAAACCATAGTTTACATTAAGGTTTATTCTTCCTGTTGTACATTTTATGGGATTGGAAAAATATATAATGACATGTATTCACCATTACAGTATCATACAGAGCAGTTTCATGTCCCTAAAATTGCTTTGTGCTCTACCCATTCTTCCCTCCCTCCCCACTAACCCCTGGCAACCACTGATCTTTTTACTGTCTCCACAGTTTTGCCTTTCCCAGAATGTCATAGACTTGGAATTGTACTGTAAGCAGCCTTTCCAGGTTGTTTAATTTTTTTTTACTTAGTAATTTAAATTTAAATTTGCTCCATATCTTATTATGGCTTCATAAGTCATTCCTTTTTATTACTAAGTAAAAACTTTGTCTGGATGTATCACAGTTTATTTATCCACTCACCTACTGAAGGATATCTTGGTTACTTCTAACTTTTCACAATTATGAATAAAAATATGATAAACTGCTGTGTGTAGGTTTTTGAGTGGACAGAAGTTTTTTTACTCTTTTGGGTAAATACTAAAAAATGTGCTATGAACTGCATATTGGTGTTCTTCCAAAGCTTATATGAGGAAACCAAAACCTCCAAAGTGATGGCTTAGAAGGTGAGACCTTTGGGAGGTGATTAGGTCATGAGAATGGAGCCCTCTTGAATGGGATTGTTGCCCTTACAAAAGACTCTCCAGAGAACTCCTTTGGCCCTTCTGCCATGTGAGGACATATAAAGACAGCCACCGATGAACCAAGAAGCAGAACCTCACCAGAGACAGAATCTGCTGGTGCCTTGATCTTGAGCTTCCCAGCCTCCCAAACTGTAAGAAATTAATTTCTACTGTGTATGAGCCACATATTCATGATATTATTGTTATAGTAACCTGAATGAACTAAGACAGAGTACGACTGCTAAACTGGGTGATAAGAGTATGTTTAGTTTTGTAGAAAACTGCCAGTCTGTCTTCCAATATGACTGTACCATTTTACGTTAACACTAGCAATAGAGTTCCTGATGCTCTACATTCTTGCCAGCATTTGGTGGTGTTGGTGTTCTGGACTTCAACCATTCTAACAGTTGTGTACTCATATTTCACTATCATTTTAATTTGCATCTCCATAATGACGTATGATATTGAATATGTTCTCATATTTATATTACCCATCTGTGTATCTTCTTTGGTGACATATCTGTTAATATCTTTGGTCTATTTTTTAACTGAGGTGTTCATTTTCTTATTGCTGAGTTGTAAGGATTTTTATATATATTTTGGATAACAGTCTTTTATCAGAAATGCCCTCTGAGAATATTTTCTCCCAGTCTGTTGTTTATCTTTTCATTCTCTTGACAGTGACTTTTCCAGAGCAGACATTTTTATATATAATGACATATAAATTATCAATTATTTCTTTCATGTACCATGCATTTGATGTTGTATCTAAAAAGTCATTACTATGCCCAAGGTCATTTATATGTTTTTCTTTATCTTTTAAGAGTTTTGCATTTTACATGTAGGTCTATGAGACATTTAGATTTATTTGGGGAAAAGTAAGGTGAGGGTCTAGATTTTTTTTTTTTTTTGCATGTAACTGTCCAGTTGTTGAAAAGACTATCTTCTCTCCATTATATTGCCTTTGCTGTTTTATCAAAAGTCAATTAACTATATTTATGTGAGTCTATTTCTAGGCTCTCTGTTCCATCAATCAGTCTGTTCTTTGACCAGTACCACACTGTCATGATTACTGTTGCTTTACAGTAAGTTTTAAGGTTTGGTAGTGTTCGTTCTCTAACTTTCCTGTTTTTCTTCAATATTGTGTTGACTTTTCTGGGTATTTTGCCTCTCTACATAAACTTTTGAGTCAGTTTATTGATACCAACATGATATGTTGCTTGGATTTTGATTGTGATTGCATTGAAACTACAGATCAAATTGGAAGGAATGGACCTCTTGGCAACGTTGAGTCTTCCTGTCCATGAACATGGCATTTCTCTCCACTTGTTTAGTTTTTCTTTGATTTCTTTCATCAGAGTTCTGTAGTTTTTTTATTACAGATCTTATACATATTTCTTTGATTTCTATACATATTCTTTGATTTCTACCTAGGTATTTTATTTGGGGGTGCTGCTAATGTAAATGGCATTGTGTTTTTAATGTCAAATTCCACTCATTCATTGCTGTTATATGGGAAACTGAGTGCATTTTGTATATTAACCTTGTATCCTGAAATCTTGCTATAATTGCTTAGCTGCTTGTTTTTATAAATAAAGTTTTGGAACGTGGTTATGCCCAGTAGTATTGTCTGTGGTTGCTTTCTAGCTACAACAGCAGAATTGAGTAAATGCAACAGAGCTTCTACTACCTCCAAGCCCAAAATATTTATGTTACTCATAATAATTGTATTCTTTTTCCATAATCTTAATTGCATGTCTCTCACTCTCTCTCTCTACCTTCTATCTTTCCAGCTTAGTCCCTCTAGACTCCTAATTCCAGTAATTTTATGACCCCTTAGGGCTTTCAATACATCAATACAACACCCAGCTTCATTTTTAGTGACTTCTTTCTTTCATTTCTTACCCAGCTTCTATTCCATGATTCATCTTTGTGATCATTCCTTTTCATACATTCTCTTTCTTTTCATAATATTTACTTGGAAAAAATTTCAAGCATGGATAAATGTAATTCTCCATCTGCTTTGTGCCTAAAACTCTGTATTTGACTGTAACTGGAGAAAAACACGGAACCATGTTCAGTGGGTTCTCTTTCACTTCATGATAGAACTTAAATAAACTTTAAGTTAAAAAAGAAACTATTTTGTTTCCCTAACAAATTCATTCTCCTCAATGCCTACTTCATACTTTCTGCATCCCCTTCAAAGTATCATACCTCCCCCTATGTCTCAACAAGTAAGTGAAAATAGAAATAATCAGAAAAGACATTCCACATCCTCCTACCATATCTACCCACTTACCCAAATCTGAGGTCTGATACTGTTTTTTTCTCAACGTAAGTTAAACCGTCTATGCTCCTATCTGAAAACTTATCCACTCAATCCCTTTTCCTTCTAGACAACTCAAGTACGTCATGACAGAAATTGTCCCTTCTCCTTCCCCTACACTATTATTACTCCCTGTCTACTGGATCATCCCCATCAACAAACAAACATGCTGTGATGCTGTAATTCCTCTTATATTCAAATAAAAACATTCTCTTACATATTACCCTCCAATTACCTTTCCATGTTTCTGTTTCCTTCTATAACACTCCCCCAGAGTAGTCTATAATCAATATCTCTACTTCATTGTTTTATCTGCTTTCTTGAAAACAATCTAGTAAGCTTTAACCCAAACATTCTATTGAAATCAGTCTTCTCAAGGCCATTGAGGCTAACTCCGATAGTCAAATGCAGCCCTCATCTTACTTAACTTTCAGGATCATTAACTTGGGATTTTCCCTATGCGGATCCTAAGGAAAGAGTTCAAAGGTAGGTAGTTTACTTAGGAATCACAGGAAACACTAATAGGTGAGTGGTAAGTGGTACAGGAAACAGAAGCCAGACAATGAGGAGTATATTATTAAAACAGCTATCACTGGAATTAAATTCCACGAAAAAACACATGGAAACAATATGAACACTCACCTCAGCATTATTTCCACCTAAGGATCTAGAGAGCTGGGATACTTATACATTGGCTCCCTCAAGTCATTGGTTAAGGACTTATGAATGGCAGAGTTATACTAATTAACCAGCATTTCTGGCCTGGTTTACGCTTGGGCAGAGTGAATTTCCTTGGTTTTGGAAATAATTCTTAGGCACAAAGATGTGGAAAGTGGCAGCCAAAACTTGACAGAAACACTCCAAATAGCAAGGTTCAAAAGATACGAGTGAAACACCTACAGCATGTGTTAAAACATGCTCACTCTCCCTCTTGAAATATTTTTTTCAAGTGGCTAGAAAGAACACAGACTCCTGGTTTCCTTTTTACCATTCTGGTCTCTCTTTTTTTGGTCTCCTTTGTTTCTTTCCCCTCATCTAGCCAACCACTGAATGTTCTCTGTGTTATCTACACATACTCCCAAGGTAATCTTATCCAGTTTCTATATGCTGATGTCTTCAAAATGTACATCTTTTCTTTATTTGTTGAACTGTCTTCCTGACATCTTCATTTAGTTGTCCAAGAAGCATCTCAAAGACACCATGTCTGGAACTTGGTCTCCCTATTGTCTTCCTAATCTCAATGGCATTCCCATTTTTCAAATTCCTCAAGTCAAAAAAGTTGGAAGCTAGATTAACTCATTTCTTTCCCTCATACTCACATCCAATGCATCAGTAAATTCTATTAGATAAACATTACAAATATAACAGAATCTAACCACTTCTCACCGTCCCCAACATTAATAATCCAGTCCCATATTCTGTCAACTAAATAATTATATAGCTTTTTAATGTGTTTTTCTGTTTTCATCTTTACTTCTCCCTCCATACATACACACACACACACACACACCACGTATGCACATACAAATACACAATGTATTTTCAATATAGCAGATAGAGTGATCTTTTTAAAGCATTAGTTAGATCAAGCAATTCCTCTCTCCAAAACTCCTCAGTGGTTTTTTATGTCATTGAAAGTAAAAGTTTGTCTTTATATGATCCGGCTCCTACTGCCTTCATGATCTTATCAGCTATCACATCCTTCTCCCTTGCTTTGCCCTGGCAATTGTGTCCTTCACTGTTACTCAAACACTAGTTTCACTCATAAGTCAAGACCTATAAATTTGCTGGTCTCTTTGCCTGAAAAGTCCTTCCCCCCAATATTTACCTGGCTCGTGCCTCACAGCCTGCAGATTTCTGCACAAATGTTTCTGTAACAGTAACCATCCTATTTAAAAAAACCCAACAATCCCTACCTCCACCAGTAGTCCCTCTCCTCTTTCCCTGCTTTAATCATTATCCAGAATATTATACTGTATATTATTATTTGTTTACCCGTCTCTCTTCACCTTATCATAAGCTCCATAAAGACAAAATTTTTTCTCTATTATTCACCACTGTAACTTCAGACCCTCAAATAGTGCATGTCACAAGGTTGGCACTCAAATAATACTCGGCAAATTTGTGAAGGAATGAATGAAGAATAATTGAAATTAATAATTAGTATTACACAGTGGAACATGCTCAAATTATATAATTATGAACAAATTCAGATAAGAGGAGCCCTGTCTATAACAGAAAACTTATTCCCAGGTTGAAGAATTGAGAAGAGTCTAAGATTTTACCCTGCTAGAAAGATAAAATTTTCCTGTCATTTTTCTCAAAGCTTGGAGAAAGCACAAGACTCTGGATTCAGAGACAAAGGACTTTATAACTCTCAGCACAGCAGGCAGCATAATCTTCATGTTTGCATTGGTTCCGCTTGGCCTCTAAATTCCATGACACTATAGAAGGGAGCCCAGGTAGATGCTGTGCACACAGGGTGTTTGTTTGTGTCATAGCTGAAGAATCTTGAGCTTAGAAAATCCCCATCTTACAAGAGAATTGTTAGCAAACCTGCTTAAAGCTCTGCCCAGAGGGAGACATTTTCTTTATTCTGGATAGAAAAGCAATCTGCCCTCTGCTACGGTCAGAAACACTCTCTATTTTCCAAGTTTGTTCATTATGCAAACATCTTTAACAAGATATCCTGGAACAAAAATTATCACAAAATGTGCAGAAATGTAAGGGAATTGTCTTCCAAGCAGATGTTTTCATTGTTGAATTCTACCACACATTTAAAAAAGAAATTATACTATTTCTACATAATTTCTCCAAAAAAAAAAATAGAAAAGGATGGATCAAAACCCAATACATTATAAGTAGCCAGAATAACACACAAAATAGACCAGGTGAGAATAAGACATAAAACTACTGGCCAATATCCGTTATGAAATTCACCAGCAGAAGTTATCAACAAAACATTAACTAATCAAATCCAGCAATAGATTTTTAAAATAACACATTATTACAAAGTAGAATTGACCCAGGAATGCAAGGTTAGCTCAATATTGAAAATCAGTTTTGGTAATTCATCACATTAATTAACACAGTTATCAATTGTACCAATTATTAAGATTGCCAGTTTTTCTTCTTTTCTGTTAATGTGATGAATGTTGACAAAATTTAACATCCATTCACGACTAAAACTCTTAGCAAATGAGGAATAGAATGAGACTTCTCTAACAAGATAAAGGAAATGTAAAAACAAAAATTAAAACACACACACACACACACACACAGAGCTAACATCATACTTAGTAGTAAATGTTTTCACTTTAAGATCAGTCACAAGGCAGCAGTGTCCATTCTCACCACCCCTATTCAATGTTTTATCGGAAGGCCTAGCCAGTGAAGTAAGAAAACAATTAAACAAAATGCATACGGTTTAAGAAGCAAGAAATAAAGCTATTCCTATACAAACCTGTACTTGACTGTTTATAACAATTTTGTTAACATCAGCCCCAAACTTAAAAACAAGGTGAATGTCCTTTAACAAGTAAATGACATACTGTGGTACATCCATACAATAAAATAGTATTCAGCAATAGAAAGGAACAAAGTATAGTTTTACACAACAACATGGATGAATCTCAAAGTTTTCTGAATAAAAGAAGCCAGTCTTGAAAGGTTATAAATGATATGATTCTGTTTATATGACATCTTGACATGTATGCACATACAAACCCACAGTCCATTTTCAATATAGCAGAGAGAGAATTCTTTTTAATGTACTAGTTAGATCAAGTAATTCCTCTCTTCAAAAGTCTTCAATGGTTTTTTTAATCTCATCGTGACCCTGAGGATAAAGAATATATCAGTGGTTGCCAAAGCTTAGAAAAGGAGTATATGTTTGACTACAAATGGGCATCAAAAAGGAGAATTTGAGAGCAGTAAAACCGTTCTACATCCTGAATATTGTGGTTATTATACAAATCTATAGATGTGTTAAAATTCATAAAACTGTACACCAAAAATACAAGTTAACTTACGCACACAAATTTTCAAATGATTTTTTAAAGATTAAGCATACATCACACCTATGACCCATCAATTGCACTCTTAGCTATTTACCATAATAAGTGAAAACCATTATGTCCACAAAAGGCTTGTACTTAATTGCCTTATTCATAGTAATGGGAAACTGAAAACAGAATGGATAAACAAACTGTGATTTTTTTATATAATGAAATACTACTAAGAAATAAAAAAGAACAACATGAATGCATCTTAAAATTCACTTACAAATATTATTAAGTGAAAGAAGCCAGGCACATAACATATGTCTTTATAATTCATCTCATAAATCATTCCATTTATAAGAAGTCCAAAATCAAACAAAACTTTGTATACACATAAAACTAGAAATCAGAACATTGATTGACTTTCTGCATATGAAAAAGGAGAAGGAGTCTGGAATTAATTTCAAAAGGGACATGAAGAAAATTTTAAGGTGGTAGGTATGTTCTATATATTGCTTTAGGTAATGATAATGTGGGTGTATATCATCAAAACCCATCACATTGAACATGTATACTTTTATATAAAATAAAATAAAGCTAGAGGGAAAAAAACCACATACATTTTGAAATTAAACCGGGAGCTCTCTAATTGCTTTATCCCTGTATTGGCCACAAACATAAAATCCAGCACATGTGGAGGGTTGGGATCAAAAAGTCAGCATTAGGCATGAATGCCCTAACAAGTTATTCATTTTTTAAATGAAGTTTACTAAACTTCCTCACCTTAATTAATTTCAATGCCTTGGGTTAATAAGTCCTGAATTCTGATTTTGACATCTAATGGTGCCTTCTAAATTATAGATGAGATAAAGCCACTATGTGCATGTGCAGGTGATTGCTTATAAAACTTGTGCTATTTGTTTTGGCTATAAGAGGACAATCCTGTATGGATTATTTGAAAAACATTTCCTTTTTATTCTCTTTCTCTCATTGATTTAAGGGTATAAAAATCTTATACCCGTAGGCATGAGATTTTAATTTCCTTTGTGTTAACTGCAGCTTTTCAAGGTTCCTCCAATTCCTTGGGTCAAAAAAAAAAATGAAAAGTATTTGGAAATAATTCATTCATGCAATGTCGGGGCCTCCAGTGAATGGGGCACCTGTCCCAGAGTATCACCAGCCTAGGTTTCCTTCTCAGTGACGTTAAGTTGCCAACACCATTGTTATGCCAGTAGAGACAACACAGACGCTGCCAACCCAAGAAGTCACACCCCCTCAATACCACCTCCCTTTCCCAGCAGAAATTTCCCTTAACTGTGGAAAGTTCTGCTGACACTAATGTGTGTGGAAGAGAAAATTCAGAGAAGAGCAAAGATAAGAATTACAGAATAAAAGTTTAAACACATGAAGATGACTATATCCCTTTGAAAAAAAAACAAGCAGTTAAAAAATAGCAGCTCATGGGCCATGACTTTCCTATCCTGGACTTGAGGAAGTTACCATTAAAATCTCATTTGTTCCTGCTGTCCCCGGATAGAAACTCAGAGTCATCCTCCTCTCACAATGTCAGGAAAACGCTACCAACTGGTCAAAATTAGTATGCAAGGAAAAATTTATTTACCATCCCATGAGAGTTTATGCTAACTTTACACAAAGAATTTCTGACAGTTACTTGATACCAGTATTGTTTATTGAAATAAACTTTGGGAAGCATTTAAAGAATTGGTCCTCACATATTTGGGTTACATAAGAAATAACTCCTGCAAAGACCAGATCAGATTTATTTGAAACCTAAGAGTGTTGCCTTAAAAGGAATTCCCAAATTTCCATAAAATAATTCAACTACTCCCTATCTTCCACCCCCAACCATACTGCAAACCTCAAACCACACCACCCACCACAAACCTCATCACACTTTTCCAAGATTTCTGTATTCATGTCAACACACTAAGGTAATGTGAACCACGGTGTTGTCTCTAAAGCTCCAGAAGTGAGTGTTAATGAAACTATTAATTTAAAATCAAACTTCTGCTCATACAAGTTGTTCCCAATTGCCTATGGAGCTACTCCCATTGTCAATAATGGAAGCTTTATATGTAATCAAAGAGCAATGCACATCCTTAGAGTCTTCAATTGCTTTAAGTGAATATTTTCAATTATAAGACTCTTGCTAGTTCTGCAAACAAAATAATCTACTGTGGCTTATGTATTTAGGTTTCTCAGGAAAATTCAAATTGATACTATTTGTAAATGTTAAAATATTCTAATTTGAAGAAATCATGAAAAGTATCAATTGGATATGATGTAAGAAAGCAAAGGTTAAGTTCAATGAAAGATACACAAATTACAGTTTTAACTTCCAAGCTATTACAAATCCATCATACAGCATTTTTATCCCAAATACACTAAGAAATTAAAGATTATTTTACTTGCTGCAATTACACAAAAGCACAGCCATTTTTGAGGTATTGCTTTTCATGCATGTAGTCTAGTTTTAAAGATTTGTTTATTCTGTTTTGTGTTTAAAGAAAAGGCATTATCTGCTGAATTGCCTAGCAAGAAGGTTTTACAAATTTCTCTCAAGTTCCCATAGAAATGCATTGATTATAGTATAATTTCTGTTAATATTTTCTTCATATCCAGACTCCTCTGCTTGCTTAAACTAACAGTGCACCTGCCCCTTGCCATCGTTTTCATCTTTTGTTCGGCTCAGTAGGTTACCTAACTGGTGGATTTTATTGAGTTAAATCAAGCTGTCACTTCATCTGCCTGAAGGATGACTCAAATACTACACAAAATAATAAAAGAAAAGTAGGATAAAATAATCTTGTCAAGCCAGAAAAACTAATTGCTTGAAGTTGTAGCCTTCAATCAATACACTAATTCCACAATTTATACCTTTTTCAATTGGAGGAGAAAGAAGCCCTGATATGGTATTTCTTGGCTCACTGACCAACTTTGACCTTCTATCTATGTGAATGTAGGATTAACAAGGGTTTTTGCTTAGTGAAATCACCTATGAAAATAGAAAACAAATGTGCACATTTGTGGCTCCAAATAACTATTAATTTCAGAAATGCAAGAAGTGCTCAGTGGTTATTTACCATATCTACTAAAATGAAGATTTTATTTAGCTTGAGGTAGATGGCCTTTACTATTCAAAAATAATTCTAAGCTAGAATTGGCAGCACAAAACACCTTAAAATTTGGCATAGTAACTTTTTTCTATTTGAGCCATTCATTAATAGCTTATACAAAAGAATAGATAACTAAACAATAATGCCATTCTTTCTTTCAAATTGTACCCTTGTCTGGTTTCTTACAAAATCTGTCATCTATGATAAAATAGAGTCATATCATTCTATTGAGCTAAAGTTATGATTTGATATAGAGTATAATGAACTATTTTTTCACCTATTATTGCCAAAAATAATCTATCATTTTCAAAAGCTTATGTTTGTTTGTAAATTGTAATTAATTTGCATACCTTTTAAAATCAATAAAAACACTTCATTTCAAAATTCTGGACTCTCTTTAACTGTCAGGTTTCTGCTTTCCTTTCATAATTTCTCCCCTGCAGGCACCAACCAGGAAATAAAATTCTTTGTTTAGCCAGCCTTTTACATCTCACTAGGCCACCTGCTTACCTTGAATTGTGGCATGCAATCAAGCAGGATCTCAAAAACTAGTACTTTTTATTCTAGCCCACATCTTAAATGTATATGCATGTGTACACCACAAAGCAATCTATAAGCTGAGCCATTAACATTTTTGAACAAAACATTTTTAATTCCAAAAACTGATATGTGCTTGCCCAAATACTTTTTGTTTTGAATAAGTCACCTTTTTATATTATCAAAGAGTAATACATTTATTAAAATGAGAGAAATAAGTTATGTACATATTCTACATATATTGCATATGTACATATATCTTAAATACACATATTTCTTGCTGAAATAAGCTCTTTTAAACCCGGGCTGTTGTGGAAACACAAGACTATCTTTGTCCTTCCAATATGCTTAATCACATCTCACTGCCAGCTTTAGCTTCTTAAGCCCAGATTTGAACTTTTGAAAGAACTGTGTGAGACCATTCTGTCATGTAAGCCATCTGAGCAGGCTATCGTCGAATGCGGTAGAACACAGCAGATCCCCAAATGCTGTTAGCCTTTAAGAGAATAAATCAGAGTTTGAGATGAGTGAACAAAGAGCTATTTTTTTTTCTTTACAACAGACATAAAAATACTTGCCTGACCCAGAGTTTATCCCCTCAAACCAGACTGTGTCCTCCTACTTCTGTGCCATTTTGATGTGTTATAAGGGGGAAGAACAGGAAAAAAGAAGACAAAATGAAAGACTAGAAATCTTAAGTGCTTCTCCTCCCTACAGCCACCTACACACACACACACACACACATACACACACACACACACACCATTTCTTACCTCCAGTAAAAAATAAGCCAAACCATCTCTTTGAAAAGCTTACATTTACACATACAGAAACATATGTTCATTTTCAAATGGTGAAGAAGTGCATTAAAACCAGTACCAAAATCATCTAGCAAGTAAATTCCAGGATGTAATTAAAGGTCACCATTGACTTCCTGTTTATGCAACCTAATGGACTTGACTCATTCTTCATTCTCTATGATATTTCAATAAAATTTCATTCAGTTGGTTAATTTCTTCTTCATGAAAATATTTACTCTCCTTTATACACTTTCACCTTTTATGTGTATTTTACTCTCTTTATATGCTCTTTTTTCTTTCCCCTTCTTTGAGCATTCCACAAGATTTCACCCAGGGACCTGTACTTATGTTAATATATATTCTTCTCCCTTCAAGAATTCCTTTCCTCTAAAGGGTTCCATCTTCTGACTGAACTATGGACAGCAGTCAATCTAGAGTTCAGGCCTTGGTTCCTAAGAGTCACAGAAAGGTAAATAATTAAACCCAGAGTCAGGCAAAGGAGACAGTCTGGAACCAAGATGAGTACAGGAGTCAGTAGTCAAAGATCAGTTGGAAGACCAGGGCTGAGTAAAATAAAAAGGAAAGGATCATGCCTCTGCCAGATGTCAAGATAGTAGAGTGGGCTTCAAACTCAAACAAGTAGCAGAAACCAGAAACATGCATAGCCTTAAATACCAAATACCTTAAAGAGGAAAATTCTTTTTCCTTGACTCTTCAAACCAGGCAGAAACCAGTGACTGGTTTCCTAGAGATGGACACTGAGAATATGGGTGTCCCTACTGTTGTCTTTAAGTCATTCAAAACAATGAAAAGATACCAAGAATTTTCTCTTCTGTACAAATAGCTACCAAATCTCCCTCTCTAATCAGACCTCTCTACATTCTCACGTTTTCAAAAGCTAGCTCTTGCTAGAGGCTCTGTTGTCACTTCAATTTGACAGGAGCTAAACATCTCTTCACTTGAATTCTCTATTTCTGTCCATCATTCATTTATTTAAACGAATGTGTTAAGTGATCACAACGTGATAAGCAGTATTCTGGGCAATAAATGAACAGCAGCAAAGAAAGGTGACAGAAATCTCTATTTGAGCAGAGTTTGAATTTTAGGAGGTAAGAAAGACAGACTACAAACAAATAAGAAAAGTATATAATCTGTTCAATTAGAATATAATACATATATAATAAAGGGTGGATATGGCATCAAGAAAGACAAATCAATCAGTGAAATATAATTTTAAAATCTGGAAATAGATCTATATGTATATATACAGGCTACTGATTTTTGACAAAGATGAGAATGTAATTTATTAAAGAGAGAATTGTGTCTCCAACAGATAGAGCTAGAAGGGTTAAATATTCACATGCAAAAAAAGAACTTTAATCCATACCTCATGCCCTGTATAAAAATTAGCTCAAAATATACCATCTGAATAGGATTATATTAATAAATTGAATCAATAATTAGTAACCTTCCCCCAAAAAACCAGCACCAGGCCCTTGTGGGTTCATTAATGAATTCTATGACATATTTAAGGAAGAAAATATACCAGTCCTTCATAATCTCTTCCAGAAGAAGAGGCAATACTTCCTAACTCATTCCATGAAGCCAGCATTATCCTAATACCCACGCCAGATAAAAGCATCCCAAGAAAATAAACTACAGAGCAACATTTCCCATCAACATAGATGCAAATATCCTCAACTAAATATTAGAAAATAGAACTTAACGATGTATTTAAGGAGTTATATACCATGGCCAAATAGGATTTATCCCAGGTATGCAGGCTAGTTTAACATCCAAAATCAATTAATATAATTAACCACAGCAACAGGTTAAAAAGTAAAAATCACATGATCACATCAATAAATGCAAAAGAACATTTGACAAAATCCAACACTCATTCATGACAAAAATTTTCATTAAACTTGGAATAGAGAGAAATGCCCTCAACTTAATAAGGAATTTCTACAAAAACCTACAACTAACATCAAACTGACTGGTGGGAAATTCAAAGTCTCCCACTAAGATCAGGAATAAAGCAATGATGTTCCTTCTCACCATTGGTTTTCAACATCATAGTGTAAGTCCTAGTTAATGCTACAAAAGAAGAAAATAAAAGGCATAAATATTGGAGAGAAAAAATAAAAGTTTCCTTGTTTACACATGAAATGATTGATGATTGTCTTTGTAGAAAATCTGAAAGAATTGGCATACACACAAAAACTCCTGTTACTAATAAGCTATTATGGCAAGATTGCAGGACATAAAGTTAATACACCTTGTATTAATGCCAATTGCTTTCTTATACACTGGCAGTAAACTAATGGAATTTGAATTGAAAACACAATACTATTTTTGTTAGTACCCCCTAAAAATGAAATACTTAGATATAAATCCAGCAAAATACATACAAGATCTACATGAGGAAAAGTACAAACCTCTGATGAGATTTTTTTAACAAAATAAATGGAGAGAGATTTCATATTCATTGTTAGGAAGACTCCATATGGTCAAGGCGTTAGTTCTTCCCAACTTGATCTTCAGATTCAACACAATCCCAATCAAAATTACAGGAAGGCTGGGTGCAGTGTTTCATGCTTGTCATCCCAGCATTTTGGGAGGCTGAGGCAAGAGGATTACTGAAGTTGGGGAATTCAAGATCAGCCTGGGCAACATGGCAATATCCCATCTCTACAAAAATTTAAAAATTAGCCAAATGTGGTGGTGCATGCCTGTGATCACAACTACTCAGGAACCTGAGATGGGAGGATTTCCTGAGCCCAGGAGCTCAAAGTTGCAGTGAGCCATGATTACACCACTGCACTCCAGCCTGGGTAACAGTGAGTCCCTGTAAAAAAAAAAAAAAAAAAAAAAAAAAATCCAAAGTTGTTTTGTGAATATCAACAAACTGATTCTAAAATTCATGTGGAAAGGCAAAAGACCCAGAATAGCCAATTGAATATTAAAGGAGAAGAACAAACTCAGAGGACATTACCTACCTGACTTCAAGACTTACTATAAAGTTGCAGTAATTGACATAGTATGATATTGGCAAAAGAACAGACAAATCGATTAATGGAACAGAATAGAGGGCCCACATAAATAGATCCATATAAATTTAATCAATTAATCTTTAAGAAAGGCACAAAGGCAATACAATAGAGAAAAGATAATCCTTTCAATGAATGATGCTAGAACAACTAGACATCCAGATGCAAAATGATGAATCTAGACACAGACCTTATACCCTCAACAAAAATTAACTCAAAATGAATGTAAAATGACTAAATGTAAAATGCGAAATGATAACATTCCCAGAAGGAAACATGGGAGATAATCTAAATGATCTTGAATTTGGCAATGACTTTTTAGATACGACAGGAAGGCACAATTCATGAAAGAAAGAATTGATAAGCTAGCTGGACCTCATTAAAACTAAACATGTTGCTGTGCAAAAGATATTGTCAAAAGAATAAAAAGGCAAGCTACTAACTAGGAAAGAAGTATTTGCAAAAGACATATCTGGTTAAGGATTGTTATCCAAAATATACAAAGAGCTCTTAAAACTCAACTATAAGACAACAAACACCATATTTTAAAATTGTTAAAAGACATGAACAGACACCTCATCAAAGATATACAGATGACAAGTAAGCAAATGAAAAGATGCTCCCCATCATATTTCAACAGGAAAGGACAAATTAATGGGTCCAAAATTACAGGTTGACAGAAAGTATAAATTTTAGTGTTCTATTACACAGTAAGTTGACTATCACAAATAGTAACATCATGTATATTTAAAGATAGCCAGAAGAAGAGAAGATTTTTAATGTTTTTATCACTAAGAAATGTACCCTAGAACTTAAAAGTAAATTAAATTTAAAATTCTATGCATTTATGAGTCTGCCTGTAGTAAGTATTCAGCACATATTTTTTGAATGAATGTATGAATAAAGAATACATGTTGGTGGAGAAAAAACCATAAATGTTTAAAATAATAGACATGATAATTACCCCAATTTGATTATTACACTACAAATACATGTGTCAAAACATCATATTGTACCCCATAAATATGTATTAGGCTGGTGCAAAAGTTATTGCGATTTTTGCCATCGACAGTAATGGCAAAAACCGCAACTACTTTTGTACCTACCTATTACAATTATTACATGTCGATTATAAATTTAAAAAGTGAGATACCACTATACAGCTGTTAGAATGACCAAAATCCAAAACACTGTCAACACCAAATACTGGTGAGGATTTGAAGCAACAAAAACTCACACATTGCTGGTGGGAATGCGAAATTGCATAACTTCTTTGGAAAATCATCTGGTAGTTTGTCACAAAATATACAATATAATCCAAGAATTGTGCTCCTTGGTGTTTACGTAAAAGAGTTGAAAATGTACTTCCCACACAAAAACTTAAACATAGATGTTTAGCACAGCTTTATTCATGAGTGCCAAAACTTAAAAGCAACCAAAATACCTTTTGGTAGGTGAGTGAATAAATAAACTATGATACATCCAGGCAATGAAATATTACTCAGAGTTAAAAATAAATTAGTGATTAAGCCATTACAAGACATGGAGGAAACTTAAATGCATGTTACTAAGTGAAAAGGTCAATCTGAAAGGTTACAAGCTATATGATTTCAACCCTATAACATTCTGGAAAAGCCAAAACTATGGAGACAGTACCAGTGGTTGTCAGGGGATAGAAAAAAGGGAAAGATAGGGAGAGCACAGAGCATTGTTGGGGCAGTGAAATTACTCTGTAGGATACATAAATTGTGAATATATATCATTATAAATTTGTCCAAATCCATAGAATGTATAACACCAAGAGTAAACCCTAATGTAAACTCTGGTACCATTAATGATAACCTATAAACCCAGGCTTATTAACTGTAATCAATGTACCACTCTGGTGCAAGTGGTTGACAGTCAAGAAGGCTGTGCACGTATAGAAGCAAAAGGCATATAGATAATTTCTGTATCTTCCCTTCAATTTTGCTGTGAACCTAAATCTTCGCCAAAAAAAATCTATTAAAAATTTAATAAAAAATCGTAGACCAAAATGTGTCTTCATACTACAAAATTTCTGGAAGAAAGTATAAGAGAAAATCTTTGTGACTTTAGGTTAGGCAAATATTTCTTAGTAAAATTGTAAAATTGCTAAAGTAAAATTGTTAAATTCATAAATTTTATTTTATCCAAATGTAATACTTCCACTTTTCAAAAGATATTGTTAAAATAATGAAAATAGAAGCCACAAACTGGGAGAAAGTATTTGCAAATAATGCACCTGATAAATTACTTGTATGTAACACGCATTTGTTTAAAACCCTCAAAACTCAACAATAAGAAAACAACCCAATGAGAAAATAAGCAAAAGATTTTAACAATACTTCAGCAAAGAGGATAGAAGAATGACCAATAAGTATATAAAATGATATTTGACTATGACTAATAGAAAATGACTAATAATTTAAATACTAATGGATTAAAACTACAATAATATATTACCTCAGATATAGTAGGACAACTAAGATTAAATAACTGGCCATACAACATGTAGGTGAGAATATGGAGAAACTAAAACTCTCAAATGGTGCTGGTAGGTATGCGAAGTGATAGAAACACTTCAGAAAAGAGTTTGTCAGTTTTATAAAAAGTAAAGTATTCAACTACCATATGAGCTAGTAGCCATTCTGTCCCTAGGTAATTATTAAAAAGATATGGAAAACTATAGTTAGAGAGAGACTTGCACATCAATGTTCTTAGCAGTTTTATTTATCATTACCAAAAACTGGAAACAACTCAAATATCCATCAACATGAGAATGGAAAAACAAAAACCAGTGCATTCATTTAATAGAACAGTACTTGGTACCAAAACAGAGATGTGGACCAATGGAACAGAACAGAGGCCTCGGAGGCAACACAACATATCTACAACCATCTGATCTTTGACAAACCTGACAAAAACAAGCAATGGGGAAAGGATTCCCTGTTTAATAAATGGTGTTG
>CAUYLG010012515.1:0-10903 GCA_963573385.1 Cacajao melanocephalus | reverse complement strand
ATGAAGCTTAGTTTGGCTGGATATGAAATTCTGAGTTGAAAGTTCTTTTCTTTAAGGATGTTGAATATTGGCCCCCACTCTCTTCTGGCTTGTAGGGTTTCTGCTGAGAGATCTGCTGTGAGTCTGATGGGCTTCCCTTTGTGGGTAACAACCTTTCTCTCTGGCTGCCCTTAGCATTTTCTCCTTCATTTCAACCCTGGTGAATCTGACAATTATGTGCCTTGGGGTTGCTCTTCTTGAGGAATATCTTTGTGGTGTTCTCTATATTATCTGGACTTGAATATTGGCCTGCCTTGCTAGGTTGGGGAAGTTTTCCTGGATAATATCCTGAAGAGTATTTTCCAGCTTGGATTCATTCTTTCCATCACATTCAGGTACACCTATCAAATGTAGATTAGGTCTTTTCACATAGTCCCATATTTCATGGAGACTTTTGTTCATTCCTTTTTACCCTTTTTTCTCTAATCTTGCCTTCTCATTTTATTTCATTGAGTTGATCTTCGACCTCTGATATCCTTGCTTGTTTGGTCAATTCGGCTGTTGAAACTTGTGTATGCTTCGCGAAGTTCTCGTGTTGTGTTTTTCAGCTCCATCAGTTCACTTATATTCCTCTCTAAGTTGTTTATTCTTGTTAGCATTTCATCAAACCTTTTTTTCAAGGTTCTTAGTTTCTTTGCATTGGGTTAGAACATGTTCTTTTAGCTCAGCGAAGTTTCTTATTACCCACCTTCTGAAGCCTGTTTCTGTCAATTCATTACACTCATTCTCCATCCAGCCTTATTCTCTTGCTGATGAGGAGTTGTGATACCTTGTAGGAGGAGAGGCGTTCTGGTTTCGGGTGTTTTCATCCTTTTAGCACTGGTTTCTACCCATCTTTGTGGATTTATCCACCTGTTGTCTTTGTAGTTGTTGGCTTTCAGATTGGGTCTCTGAGTGGACGTCCAGTTTGTTGATGATGAAGTTATTTCTTTCTGTTTCTTAGTTTTCCTTCTAACATTCAGGACCCTCTGCTGTAGGACTGCTGAGGTCCACTCCAGGCCCTGCTTGCCTGGGGATCACCTGCAGCGGCTGCAGAACAATAAGTGTTGTTGCCAGTTTCTTCTGCTATCTTTGTCCCAGAAGGATATCCACCTGATGTCAGTCTGAGCTCTCATTTATGAGGCGACTCTTTGGATATATGGGGGTCTGGGAGCTGCTTGAGGAGACAGTCTGTCCTTTATAGGAGCTCAAGTGCTGAGCTGTGAGCTCCGTTGTTCATTCAGAGCTGCTGGGCAGGTACGTTTAAGTTTGCTGCAGCAGAACTCATAACCCCCCCCCTTTTTTTTCCCAGGTGCTCTGTCCCAGGGAGTTAGGGCTTTATTTATAAGTTTCTGTCATGCTGCTGCCTTTTTTCAGGGCTTCTCTGCCCAGCAAGGAGGCAGCCTAGCTACTGTCTGCCTGCAGAGGCTTTGCTGAGCTGCTGTGGGCTCTGCCCAGCTGCCATGTGAACTTCCCTGCAGTCCCTCCATGCTTTAGCTGGGAGCTGCAATCCTGAGCTGCTCGTAATTGGCCATCTTGGATCCATCCTCTGGAGTGATTCGATATCTAACATTATTGAGTGCTGACACTGCTGTCAGGTACTGTGGAAAGAGATGAACATTCATTATTTAATTATTTAATTTTGGCTTCTTGATGTTCATAGAATAAATATCCCATTTTACTACTGCAGAAATAGAAATTCAGACATATGGCATAATTTACCCAAAATCATGAAGATAGAAATTAGAGCAACCAGATCTGAAGATCTGTCTGATTCAAGAGCTAAGCCTTTAAGTGCCAAACCATCCTTTCCAGCATTGGCATTTGGTTTTCCTTCAGTGATGTTGGGCCTACTGGGCCAGTTGATAAACTTGCCCAGTAATGTGATGACATCATTGGAAGGTTGGTATATGGCTGACAAAGTGAAACCTAAGATATAGAGCTAGGTTGCCTGAGCTGGTGCAGGAAGAGTTTTTTCATGAGGCTGGAAGATGTCTATCCTGGAAATAACTGATGGAAGAGAGGAGAATGCAGACCTTTTTCTCCCTTTCTTCATGGTACATGGAAGACAGACACAATACCAGTGTCAATTTTCAGGGGAAGCCACAAGAAATGGTGTGTCCTGTAGGAAAACCTAGATTCAAGGTCAAGTAAGAAGTTAATGTTTTCCAGTATCAGAATTTCTGCCCTAAATCTGGCAGAAACCCAAGGTATCGACCCAAGCTTAAATGTATGGGTTTCTTTTGGCTTCTCTATTCCAGGTTGAATCTTAGCAAAGCATTGTTTTTGTTTCTCTGCAATATTCAGTCCTAGGGTGTAATTGTAGGGTGGACAAAACCTCAGTTCCTTTTGGTCCTGGTGAGATTTAATCTGAATCTCTTTATCTCCAACAGCAGGAGACTGTTCTTCTGGCAGCTAACCCTTGTTACCATGCTGACAGTAGATACATTCTAGATGGATTCTTGGACAATTATCCTCTTTAAAACTATGATGCTGTGATTTTTGAGGACTGGATTGTGATAGTGGGCCACACATGATAATACTATGATCATCTGTGGAGTGAAGGAAAAGTCAGTGATATCCCAGAAACACAATTAGCAAGGTACTCACTTCTATAGATCAGAATGTAATAGACAATGTAGTGATGTCACAACTGACTCACTCACTCATGATATGTAATTAACATATCATAACTGTTATAATGTATACTTTTTCACTGATAAATATTTTAAAGCACCTAATTATTATCTTATAAGAATTTATTACATATACTTCAATCATCAGGAAGTCTGTCCTTCAGAGGGGCTCCCTCAGATTTGGATGACAGAGACTGACCTGGGAATCTTGATGGCACATTATACCATCCTTAAGATATGAACATTTAATCACAAATTTTCATCTCCATCATCTCCTCTCTTCCCTCCCATTTGGTATGTGCACACACCTGTCTCCCCACCATGGTGTATATACCTTGAGCCAGGAATTAAGTCTATCCTTAACCCAACAAAGACCTATTATTGTACTTTATTTATATGGCTTATTAATTAGACAAACATTTCTTGAATCTCTAATGTGTATCCTCTTCCCCTACACTCATATGTTTGGCATATAGGAGACACTGAATAAGCTTTTCTTCTATGGAATTACTAGAGAAAAACTTTATCTAGTTGCTATGTGCCATACTAAACTGTCACCTGGACTCAATATCACACAAACACTTGCAAAATGCAAAACATTATAATGAGTGCTTTACAGAATACATTGATATTGTGAAATGATCCTGCCTTCCAATGCTGTTTTATTTATTGGGATTGGGGAAAAGAGAGAGATCAGATAAGGAATAAGTATAATCCAAAATAGCATATTACAAGTGGATTTCAAATAAAGAACTGCTGGAACATAGAAAGTCAGATCATATCTAATTGCCAAGATGGGAGAAGGCATCATGAAGTAGGGGGTGTTTGAGGTGGTACCAAATAATGTATAATATTTATCAGGTGGATATGTCTGAAAGATATTAAGAAAATATGAGATAAAAATAGAGGGGAGAGGCTGCAGATTATTTGGTAGGGATAGGGTGAGTCCTTTGAAAGAAAGGAATGAAATATCAGGATGGTTAAAAGGTTGGATGGAAATTACGGATAAGACTGAATACAAGACAGCAACTATGGACTTGACTAAGAAGATAATTGGAAGCCAATGAGGCTTTTTAATTGGGTTGTGAAATTGCCAGATCTCTGATTTTGAAGGATCTTTCTGACAACATGCATAAATTTAACTGGATAGAGGTCAGATGACGGAAAGAAAGGCTAATCCAGGGAAAGAGATTTGCAATAAGTTGGTATGATATAATAAATGACTGAAATAAGGCATTGTAAGCATTCTGAGAAGAGGAATCTGATTTGATTTGGCAATCAGATAGAAAGCAGAGACAAGGAAATAGAGGTGACTAATGTTTCAAGACTATTTCCTTGGGAAATGGTTGTCTTATTTCTTCTCCTCTTAGGTGAGTTTGATGTTTCTGTTGATTTCTTCTTTAAGTACTCTTAGGTTTTAAAATTAATGCACAAATAAGTATAAAGAGAAAGGAAAACCAGTCCTATAAACTCAATACACAATGAACATCTATTAGTAAAAGTTTCTTAACAATGAAGACAATAAACTTATGAGTAGGCTAAAACCAAGACAAAAAGTAATAGCCTCACTTCTTCCATTTCTACAGTCCCCAGGGTACAGAACACTGATGTTATGAGTCAGGTGAAATAGTCACAGATTAGGAATAAATGAAGTCATCCGTGGGAAAGACCAGCTTGACTAAGCTATTGCAATAGACAGGAGATACTGACAGGAAGGAAAAAACAAAAATGAGTGGTCACATCCTAGAAAAGGAAGAAAATTGAAATAAGGAGATGAGAGACTGGCTGCAGAGAGTTACATCTCATAAAAGAGAACACAGTGGTGTCTTCCAGGAGACTGGATCAGAATTGGTTCCAAATCAGAGATATGAAGGAAGGAAAGCCAGTGTTTCTCTGCAAATGATAAGTTTTGGCTCATTGAAGGGTCTATGCTCAATGTCTGAGATGACAGGATTTTAATAGACTGCTGCAAATAGGAGTCCCATAGGGCTAAGAATGGAAGGGGCCTGGAAATGTAGGCAACAACATCCAGTAAGTAATATCCAAGTCAAGAGCCCATATCATCAGAGGCAAGGGCAATGGGCTGCCCAGACGCACTGGGTGTGTTAGTTTTCTACGGCTTCCATAACGAAGTACCACAGACTCGGTAGCTTAAACAGAGTTCTAGAGGATAGATATCCAAAATCAAGTTACCAGCAAGTTCAATTTTTTTCTTGCACCTCTATCCTTGGATGGTAGATGGTCATCTTCTATGTCTTTATGTGGTTTTTCTTCTGAGCATATTTGTCCTCATCTCCTCTTCGTATAAGAATACAGGGCATGTTTGATTAGGGCCCATCTTAATGACCTCATTCAACCTTAATTACCTTTTTAAGCACCCAGTCTCCATATGCAGTCACATTATGAACTACTGGTGTCAGGATTTTAACATATAAATAATTTAACATATAAATAACACTGAAACAGACCAATTGGACATCCAAGAGACATGCTGGACATTAAGGAGAGAGGATATGAGTTTGTGAAAAGGTGAGCCACATGTTCAAAAGGGCACCATGCCATTGTTCCTTCTCCTCTCTCCAACCTACCCCAGGATACTGGTTTGGGTAAAAATATTTGGAGAAGAAGAATGTTACACATCAGATATCCTTGATTGTATGCCTAGTCTGAAAAGATTTCAGTGACACAATTCTTGGTGGAAAGAGTGGCTGTATTATGATGGGAAAGAAATTTAGAGTAATTCAGAAAAAGAAGAGGTTGCATCTCTTCAGCCATTCCTTCCTAGAAGAAATTCTGATGTTGGGATCAAGGGTTAGGGTGATTGGAAGAGGAGAAACATAAAGCATTCTCATGCAAGGGACAGCAAATCCCAATTTCAAGGCTCCTGATAGATGTAAATATATGAGGTTATAATTTTTTGACATCTGTATAACTAAGAATTTTAAATGAACAATTATAACTCTTCATAATACATAAATGTATCAGCTTGGAATTTACAAAGGACATTCTAATTAATATTTAATATTCACAACAGGGTATGGGGTTCGTGTTATGGTCCCCATTTTGCAGTGCAAAAATAAGATTCAGAAACCTCATAACTGCAGAGGCTACACCTGAACCAATAATTTCATTCTCAAGTATAGTGCTATTTCCAATTAGCCTAATCTCTTGTCATTTTCTAAATGTTCTTGACATGTAATTAGTAAGCAGGCACTGCTTTGGGGAAGCTAGTTTTGAAAAGGTCTTTGTGTTTAAGAGAAATAGGATTCAAGGGAAAGATCTGGAGGCACTTACCAAGCAGCCTCTCAACGACCTCATAATCCTCAGGTTGTAACTTCACCATTATCTTGAGCCACAGGTAACAGCCAAGACCTGGTTTTTTTTACTTCCCGCATGGATACTACCATGCAGTGCCTCTTGGAGCCATAAGTTCCAGGCACAGAGCTGGAATCTAACCAGGGCCCTGAGAAAACGAAACGGCTACAGGACACAATCTTACATGGGAGGAACTAGCTGTTGATCACTCTAGCCCTGCTAAACCAGTTCCTTCTGCTCTAGCCAGCCAGACACTTCACCTTCTTCCAAAACCTGAACTTTCCATCTTTTACCTTTGTTTATGTGTTTTTTCACTATTCACTTTGCTGTTAGTATATTTCTCATTATTCGTTTCCTTATTAAAATTAATTAAAATTAACTTTTCCCATTGTAGAAAAAGGAAACTTTGCTTCCCAAGTTTTCTCCTATGTAGATTTCCTTCTCCCCAGCTGTTGTTCCTCTTGTTCCCAAAGCCCTGGATTTCAGTTCTCCTCTCTTCCACATTAAACTCTGCTTCCTAACCTCTGTATCTCATCATTACTAGTCAACCCTTTCAAATTTCTTTGCACTTCAATCCCCTCACCTTCAGGTTCTCTGCTTTCTTCCTTCACCATCTTGTCTGAAGCACACCCTGGGATGCTAGGCTGTGGGCTCTGCTTCACAAATGGCAAATGGCAGACAATGAGCCATGATGTCCTTCCAGCCTATTTTTCTCCTATCACAAAGGTTGGGTCTACTCACAGATTTTCCCCAATCTGTCCAAACTCCTGTACATTGGGTTTGACTAGTCCTGGCTGGAATGTAAGCTGCTACTGTAAATTCAGTTTCAATGGGTGTTTGTTGGAGGCAGCAGGTTAGTGCTGTGCAATGGCCATAAAGAGCATGGAGCAGCGAAACAGAGTCAGGGAGATAAAAATGTAGCCGGATGACTGATTATTGCTCTCGACTAGGGGAGTGTCCTGATGCTTCATGAAAACTCCAAGACCAGAGTTATAAGGAGAAGGTGAAATAAAACTTCACCGACTATTTTGCATCTCCCCCATTGTCTCTGGCTCTCTGTCTTTCCTTGTTGGTGAGAGGATATACAATGCCTACCATATACCACATACACATGTAGAGTAACATTAGAACATAAATTAGAAAAGAAATAAGTGCATTTAAATTTTTCTAAATATCTACTTCTGACATTATTGGTAACATTATTGACATATATTAGACCAGAGTACATACATATTATATGTTCTATTGTTTAGGGTAAGCACAAAAGGATTAGTAGAGGAATGCATTAACTCACAAGCTAAGAGAGAGGAAAAGGAGAAACAGAATATAAAATAGAATTAAAGAATATTCAGCCAATTCAAAAGTATATTAGAGAAAGAACAAAAACAGGCAGGAGAAATGGACAACAAATCGGAAGATGTTACATATAAACTAAAACTTACCAAAATTTCATTAAATGTTAATAGAAAAAATATGCAAAAGGCAAACATTAGTAGAGTGATTTTTTAAAAAATTATATGCTTATAGCAGATATAGATTTTAAATATTAGGATACAAAAATCTTGAAAGAAAAAGGGTGAAAATACATGTAAATTATTCAAACACTATTCAAAAGAAAGATGTTATTTACCGAGTACCAGCTCAGCCAGAAGACCCCCACCCAGGCAGCGCTGAAGGCAATGAGAGGCAGACACCCAGACAGAACAGCAAAGTGGGTCTATCCAGGGGGCCAGCAGCCTACTGAGCTGAGAGCCTCAGGGACTGACAGCATTCCAGGCTGAAGGCCCCAAGCAGATTCTGATCCACATATTTATTCTCTGTTAACAGGTAATTATTATTAATAAACGGGTGTTTGTATTTACTCATAACTCAAAAATATACCAAGTAAGCAGCTGTTACCCACCTACCTCTAATTGCAAACTAAAAGATATTCTCCACAGGGGAGCTACGGGGGCAGGGTAAACTTAATGTTTCTCAACAGTTATTGCTCTACTTACACTGGCTAAAATAGACTTTATTGGGGAAAACTTACTAGCAATGAAGAGGGAAAATTCACCAAGAGTATATAATATCAGCAACCAACAAATATTAACAGGCTTATTCTTCCTGTGAAAACACACCCCTCCATATTTCTAAACTAAGGGTATATAAGAAGGAAAATATTCTCTGTTATCAGAAAGGATGTCTTTTTAACTTCGAGAAATTACACTCTTAACTCCCTGTGCACTCTGCTCCAAGATTCTATTGTTCTGTGATTCTGAGTATCCATGGTTTTGTAAGCCATTGATTCCAATCCAAGGCAGCCCAGATTCTAGAGAAGGTAAAGTCATTTCCAGTGTGCTGGCTAGGAATTCCTGTGGCAGGTATTTCAGCTGTACTGGTACGGGCCATGGCAAAGGAAAGAATGATGCCTGCCAAGTGGCAAGTAGCTCACCTGAGGGTGTGGGAGTGACCACATTTAGGGAGAAGAGAAAGAAGAAAAACTGCTTCCTCCATGGCACTGGCATACTCTAATTCCAGATGAATTAAAACGGGCTTTGGGACATTTTTTGAGAAGGCTGGAAAGTTCACCCACTGCTTGACTTGGAAACCACTGTTGTGACAGATGCCATTATGGATGAGATGATCTGAAATTGAAGATGGTACAACGTATTGTCTTTTTGGTAATGATATATAAGAAACTTCTGATAGAAATCAATAAAAGGGAGACTATACGTTTGAAGACATACGTGAAAATTCTGCAAGAGGAAAAAAAGTGAAAATATTCCATGTACAGATACTAAAACAAGGTATTGTAACCCCACCAGCTTTTATTCCCAAGTAATTCCATTGCTTTATAATGGTAACAGATAATATGAATAACCTTTAGCACATTCATTTATTGTTTTCCAAGAGATGTGTATCTTAAGGGGGAACACTGAACTATTCTTTAAAAATATGAAGTAAATTGAACTTTTCACATTCTGATTTCTCACTAAAATAATTTTTCATTTCTGATTATCACATTTTTACTTTGTGATCTGTTTGCAAATGATTTTTTTGCTTATTTCTTTTATTGACATAACAGTGAAGTGCAGAAACTCTTCAGTGTACTCATTTGAGTCACTAATTCACTTTGAAGTAACACTTTTTTTCCTCTTTTTTAAAATTTCAGTAGGTTTTGGGGAACAGGTAGTGTTTGGTTACATGGATGAATTCTTTAATAGTGATTTCTGAAATTTTGTACACCCATTACCTGAGCAGTGTACACTGTACCCAATGTGTGGCCACCTTCCCCCTTAGTCACCAAGTCCATTTTATCATCTTTATGCCTTTGCATCCTCATAGCTTCACTCCCATTTATATGTGAGAACATATGCATTTCCATTCCTGAGTTACTTCACTTAGAATAATGGTCTCCAACTCTGTCCAGGTTGCTGTGAATGCCATTATTTTGTTTCTTTTTATGACTGAGTAGTATGCCATGGTATATATATGCCACCTGTTGATTATGGACATTTGGGTTAGTTCTGTATTTTTGCATTTGTGAATTGTACTGCTATAAACATGCATGTTCAAGTGTTTTTTTTTTAATATAATGATTCCTTTTCCACTGGGGATATATTCAGTAGTAGTATTATTGGATCAAATGGTAGACCTACTTTTAGTTCTTTAAGAAATCTCCATAACGTTTTCCATAGTGGTTGTACTAGTTTACATTCTTACCAGCATTGTAAAAGTATTCTGTTTTCACCAAATCCATACCAACATCTATTTTTTTTTAATTTTTAAATTATAGCCATTCTTGCGAGAGTAAAGTGGTATGGCATTGTGGTTTTGATTTGTATTTCCCTGATAATTAGTGATGTTGAGCATTTTTAAATCTTTCTTGGACATTTATATAACTTCTTTTGAGAATTGTCTATTCATATCCTTGGCCCATGTATTGATAGAATTATTATTTTTTCTTGCTGATTTCTTTTTAGCTCCTTGTAGATTCTGGATATTAGTCCTCTGTTGAATGCATAGTTTGCAAAGATTTTCTCTGACATTGTGGGTTGTTTGTATACTCTGCTGATGATTTCTTTTGCTGTGCAGAAGCTTTTTAGTTTAAGCCCCATCTATTTATCTTGGTTTTTGTTTCATTTGCTTTTGGGTTCTTGGTCATGAAGTCTTTGCCTAAGCCAATGTTTAGAAAGGTTTTTCTAATATCATCTCCTAGAATTTTTATGGTTTCAGGTCTTAGACTTGTCTTTGATCCATCTTGAGTTGACTTTTGTATAAGGCGAGAGATGAGTATACAGTTTCATTCTTCTACATGTGACTTGCCAATTATCCCATGACCATTTGTTGAATACAGTGTCATTTCCCTATTTTATGTTTTTGTTTGCTTTGTCAAAGATCAGTTTGCTATAAGTATTTGAGTTTATTTCTGGGTTCTCTATTCTGTTTCACTGGTCTATGTGCCTATTTTTATACAAGTGCCATGCTGTTTTAATCACTATAGCCTTATAATATAGTTAGAAGTTGGGTAATATGTTGCCTCCAAATTTGTTCTTTTTGCTTAGTCTTGCTTTGGCTCTGCAGGCTCTTTTTTTGTTCCATGTAAATTTTAGGATTGTTTTTTCTAGTTCTGTGAAAAATTATGACAGTATTTTGATGCAAATTGCATTGAATTTGCAGATTGCTTTTGACAGTATGGTCATTTTCACAATATTGATTCCACCCATTCATGAGTATGTAAAGTGTTTCCATTTGTTTGTGTCACCTGTGATTTCTTTCACCAGTGTTTTCAAGTCTTTTTTGTAGAGGCGTTTCACCTCCTTGGTTAGGTATATTCCTAAGTGGGCTTTTTTTTTTTTTTTTTTTTTTTTTTTGAGCGTTTATAAAATGGGTTTTGTTGTGTTTTTTTTTATAAGAGTGGTCCATGTTTGTGTGTGGGAGTGGTACTGATT